>JALMGJ010000029.1:4308267-4453267 GCA_023362775.1 Charina bottae | reverse complement strand
GCGTCTGCAGGGAGTTCAAAAGAGGCAAAATAGTGGACACGGCACTGCAATGCAAGCCCTGTCCCACTGATGACACCACCTTGCCTGTTTGAATTCCCCTGCAATTGCCACAGTAGAAAGGAAACATTTCAGGCACTTATACATTTAAATGATAGAGACAAGGGTCCCAAATGCATTAAAATCAGTGGCAAATACAAGAAGTGTCACAGTTAGCGTAACTGTCCCTTCTACAAGACAACACTGGGAAGCCTTAACGTGGTCTTCAACCACCTGTGGTTGTGGTTGCACCTACTATTAATAGATTGATATGCCCAGTGGCCATACCAGTGATTAAAGTAGGCATTAAAATGAAGTTTCCCAGAATCTTGTTGGGAGCTTGTTTGGGTATTTGAGAGCTTGTTTGAATATTTCATGCCACCATGACTTGGGGTGGAAGTGATTTTAACCAGAAGAAATTCTGGTTTTCATTCATCCTTCCTCTAATACACTCACAGACCCATACCCACACCCACATGGACACTGAGTTGGGAAAACTTTAGTTTACTTTATAAGTTTTCAAAGTTGGCTAAGAGATGCCTTCTCCCTTTTAATGTTTAGAAAACCTACTGCAGTTAAAATGGTGCCAAGCACTTTAAAGACAAGAAGAGTTTCTGGCATTTCCTGTAATTGTTGTGGAACCTTCCCTTAAAAATTGGAAGGAAGTCACTTCTTGGCCACCCCTAAAAGCTTATGGTGTAATTCTAAACTTCTCTTTCCCTGGGTCTGATCTGGTAAATTTCCAATCCAAATTTGCTGGATGGAATTCTGACTATAAAGGTAGACTAAGGAATAGAATATATTTAAATCCATTGGCCAAGGTAGTCCCTAATATAATACAAAAAATGTGTTTTATAGTAACTATGTGTACAATATGGTGCAGATGTTATGGTAGTCATGGACAAGAGTTCCCACTAAAAGCAAGACAAATTTTAAAACATGCAAAGTAAAATAAACAAATAAAACAAAATATGGTCAATATGATCAAATCACAGCAACTTTTACAAGCATAAAACAGAATCAGGCCACAGTCAAAGAAACTGAGTCCTATTGGTCAACTAATAACTATAGAATAAATCTGAATGGCCTGAATGTTTAGTTGGAAAGGGAGTTATAAACAGACAACCAATCTGGCTGTGAGTTTGGGGCCCCCAGGATCAGGATCCTGAACTGGGGATTTTGTACCTCTGGCTCTCGATAAAACTGTACTGTCCCACTCAGAGCTGGGATGTAATTTGGTGGCCTTCCTAGACTCACAGTTTCTGCTTGAAGAGCATGTGACAATTGTGGCCAGGCCAACATTTGCACAACTTTGTCTTGTGAACCAATTGTGCCTGTTTCTGGATCAGGAGGCCCTATGCATGCCTTAGTCACATCCCAATTGAATTTCTGCAATGCACTGTACATGCAGTTGCCTCTGAAGATCATTTGGATGGTGCTGCTGGTCCAAAATGCAGCAGTGAGGGTAGTAGTGGGTGAGCCTCAGTATGCTCATGTAACGTCGCTTCTTCATGAGCTGGATTCCAGCAGGTGTCTGGGTGCAATCCAAAGTGCTGGTTATTACCTATAAATCTCTACATGACACAGGACTGGGTTACTTGCAGGGTCTCCTTGTCTCAGGTTTTTTCCACCAATCACATAAGGTTGCACAGAGTGGGCATGCTCTAGGATCCTTCTCTGAAGGAATGCATATAATGGGACTTAGAAGGCATGCTTTGTTGTACTTGCCCTTTGCTATAAGCAACCCCAACCCCCAAGGTTCAGATGGCCCCAACCCTATTAGCTTTCTGTAGAGTCAAGAAGACCTGGCTCATCTTCCATGCATTGGGCCAGAAAGGTAGATAAGCTTCTGTGATATGTTGATGATATATTGTTCTTCCCCCTAAGTTGGCCTCCTCCTCCTCCTCCTTCATCACAAATTGTGAGAGGGGCAGCTTATAAATCTTTTAACTACTGTAACTAAAAAAATTAATAACATAGCCATGTGCCTTTATTAATTTGTCAGTGCAGCAAAACATGAGCTACATTTTAACTGCCCCTTTGCCACAAGGTCATAGGTAAAGGTTCCCCCGCACATTTGTGCAGTCATGTCCGACTCTAGGGGCCAGTGCTCATCTCCGTTTGTCAGCTGAAGAGCCAGCGCTGTCCGAAGATGCTTCCACTGTCATGTGGCCGGCATGACGCACACGGAACGCTGTTACCTACCCACCGAAGTGGTGCCTATTCATCTACTTGCATTTGCATGCTTTCGAATTGCTAGGTTGGCAAGAGCTGGGGCGAGTGCGGGTGCTCACTCCGCACGCAGGGCTAGGGATTCAAACCTCCGAACTTGCGATCTTCAGATCGACAAGCCTGGTGTCTTACCCGCTGAGCAACCACACCCCACAAGGTCATAGTCTTAAATATATAAGATTTTTTTTCTTAATTCTGCTCCCTCCACCCCAATAGCCACTGAGAGTACATTACAATATACTAGAGTTAATGCTCTTTGAATTTGGAGATGGTTGTTTGATTTAAATTTCTTGTTCATCTAAAATAACTGGACTGCTACCTCTTAAAATTTAATCTTGTTTTAGTGGAAATCTGGTCAATGACTGCAGTAAAGCCTGTCCTGTCCTGCACTACTTCCTATTAGTCTGCTGCAGCAATGCAGTTACTCAAAGCGATAAAATTAATTGAACTTTCATTTGAGAAGATTTACTTCTAGAGAAGATTCAGAGGCAGGCAACCTATGGCAGCTAATTATTTTGGTTGCTCAGGAACAGAAGACGTGGAGCAATATTGTATATCAAGTGGGTAGGGTGGATTTTTCAAGGGGTGGGAGATTGGCAGAAAGGTTAAGACTTTTTGTTTTAAAAAATAGAGGCACAAAAAGCTAATATAATAAGCTAATATAATAAGATAAGGTTATCTGAGGGACCGCCTCATCCCCATTACATCGTCCCGTCCCACCCGATCTTGCAGAGAGGGCATGCTGCGGACCCCCTCTATGAAAGAATTCCATCTAGCGGGGTCTCGGAGGCAAGCCTTCTCTGCAGCGGCACCTGCCCTATGGAACAATCTTACCCCAGAGATAAGACAGGCCCCTTCACTCCTGGACTTCAGGAAAAAATTAAAAACTTGGCTCTGTGGTCTCTCCTGGAGCAAGAAGGGAAGTGGTCACACTTGGGGATGGCTGATCTCTTAGAGGTCAGCGGTTCGAGACCCGAGCGCCGTGTGATGGAGAGAGCTCCCGCACTCGCCCCAGCTCTTGCCAACCTAGCAATTCGAAAGCATGCAAATACAAGTAGATGAATAGGTACCACTTTGGTGGGTAGGTAACAGCGTTCCGCGTGCGTCATGCCGGCCACATGACTGTGGAAGCGTCTTCGGACAACGCTGGCTCTTCGGCTAACAAACGGAGATGAGCACCGGCCCCTAGAGTCGGACACGACTGCACAAATGTGCAGGGGGAACCTTTACCTTTTTAAGAACCACCTGCCACTTGGATTTTATTGTATTTATATTTTTATTGTTATATTAATTGTATTTTAATGATGTTGTTATGGTTGTAAACCGCCCAGAGTCCCTCCTTGAGGGGGAGATGGGCAGTCATAGAAAATAGATAGATAGATAGATAGATAGATAGATAGATAGATAGATAGATAGATAGACAGACAGACAGACAGACAGACAGACAGACAGACAGACAGACAGTCAGTCAGTCAGTCAGTCTGTCTGTCTGTCTGTCTGTCGGTTTGTTTCCTCTTCAGAATTGAAAAGAAGTTTCATGTTCATAATTTAGCAATTGCTGATGTAGTTCCTGGAATTTTTGGGCTATGTAGAAAAGATCTGAAGGCCTTCTGGATTGTCCAGCACTGCCCTCATAAGACAAAGATTGGCAAATCAATGAAATACTTTCAGCCTCAACTGATCTATCACAGTTTCTGCAGGCCATTGTATTTCTGTCGATGTATTTCTTCTCATGAAGGCTGCTCTCTCATACACACCCACAGATCATTTTTAAATAAATCTTCCCCTTTCCTGATGATATTTTGTCCTGTATTATATAGATCTTTAATTTCTCTATTATTCATTAGCCGAATTAATTTCCCTAGGTTTCTGCTGTTGTTTAAATTGGATAAATTTATGTTTTATGAATGCTATAATTCTGTAAATAAAATGACATGCCTCAAGGTATTTATTTGCCACAAGATGGCAAACTTTAGTTAGACTTCAAAATTCCTATTTAATCTTCAGCATAAACAGTTCCTGTTTCTTTTCTTAGCACATTTTTTTAACAGTGCTGGGTAATTTTATTAAGTAAGTAATGATGCTTCATGAAAACACATCCATGCAAGTGACCCAAGAGTTGTTTCCACCCACAAAGAAATCAAACAGCGAGGCATCCTGCCTCTCCCCGCTTATCATTTAGTTTTTACTTCAATGACATTCATTGTACAAGGTCTTTGCCAAATGGCAACCCCCCCCCCTTAGACTGTGGCCCATAGAGCTATTTCCGTTCTGTTCTATGCTGATCATGCAGTTATCCATGTCCCAAATCAGTCTGTGGTCATACCTGTGCATGCTGGCATTGTATTGTCACAATGATTAGTTGGAAATCAATTTTCCAAAATGAAAGAGATTGCATTATTCCAAGTGCTGCACCACTATTTCTCCTAATTGGGAAATTAATGATAACCAAATGACAAAGCCTTTAAACACCTGGACATCTATGTTCAGTTTTGTACAATGTGAAGAACCAAATCTATGGCCTCTCAAAATAGTCCCCCAAATCCACTAATGTAATAATTAAACTTGCAAGTTATAAAAGCCATAATGAATGGACCGGGAGGCCTTGCTCACAGTCACCCATGCCTTAGTCACCTCCCATATGGATTTATGCAACACACTCTACATGGAGCTGCCCTTGAAGACCATCCGGAAGTGGTCCAGAATGCAGCAACACGTGCAGTTTTAGGTGCTCCGCAGTTCACCCAAGTAACACCACTGCTATGTGAGCTGAACTGGCTCCAGTTGCTTTCTGGGTGCAATTCAAGGTACCGGTTATCACCTTTATAGCCCTACATGGCACAGGGCTAGGTTACTTGCGGGACCTGAGGGTATCTGCCCGTCCTACTAGGCTAGATAGGGTGGGCATGTTCCAGGTCCCCTCCCTTAAATGTTGCCACCTGATGGGACCTCAGAGGCACGTCTTTTTGGTGGCTACCCCAGCCCTTTGGAACAGCCTCCCACCTGAGATCCGAGGGATCCCTACCGTTTTAGCCTTCTGGAGGGCTGTGAAGACCTGGCTCTTCCCCCAAGCATTGGGCTAGGATGGGGGTTGAGCTGCGAGGATATTTGGTCTGGCGCCTGGGGGGGGGGAAGGGTACTTTTGTTTTTAACAATGTTTTTATGGATTGTTGTGAGCTGCCTAGAGGCATTATATGAGATAGGTGGCCATATAAGTCCTGTAAACAAATAAATAAATAAATAAATAAACAAATAAATAAATTTGTCTCAGCAACATTGTCTGAGTATGCTTGTTTCCTTTCTTTATGGTACTCAGCTTTGCACTTACAAGGATGCATCCATGCCAGAACCAATTCAGTCTAACTACTGATTCTCCCCCATCAGTAGCAAAATGTCAGCCTCGCATGTTCGTCTGCCATGCTTCCCTGACTGTTGTACACGTGTAGTTTGCTGGTCTGCACTTCTTTGCTTCAAGAAGCCTCCCACTTGGCATTTTTGCATCTCTTGGCGAGAACTGTGATAAGCACCTGCTCTTCCAACAGACATTCTGTCGGGAGCGGGGATGCTTGGGGTGGGAACTGAATTGTTATGGCTGGACTCTGGGTGATGTCAGAGGGATGTTTTGATAATGCTGCTTGGGCGCAAAAATCCTTATTCGAGGCTTCTCCTCACCCAAAGTGTACTGATCCTGAATAAATGAATCCTTTAGAGTAATTGCCGGAGGGATTTCTTGATTGGGAATTCTGACACTGAGGGTTATCACACAAATGCATTTCTCTGGATAGAGCTAGTTTGTGCCTCAGTAGAAGCCAGAATGAGACTCTGTTGGGAGAAAAACTTTAATCCAACATATCCTGACTATCTATCTCTTCTTGGAATATACAAATTGCTGCTGATCAGGCAAATTATGGATTTTCACCCCACACGTTGCTTATCCTGGGTTTAGGAAAGACTATGGCTGAGGCCAAGCAGAAAGTATTTGACTCTCACCTACAAAATGATAGTCAGCCCCCATACTGCTTTTGTTGGCACTACTAATGCCCTCCACCAATATGATAACAATATCCTCTGTTACAACACATAGAAGAACATTCACCCTGACAAGATTTGATGACCTGTCTTCAAAAGTGAAACCACGTTGTTTCTATTGAGAGATAAAGTAGGTACTACAGTATAACAAACTGGGGTGTTTGAAAGTGTTTTGCATCAGGACCATAGTTTGTGAGAAAATTCAGACCTCGGTGCTACATAATCTTGAAACTGAATTACCACTGAAAGAGTGGGCATTTTCCAATGCTTTCCTCTTAAATGATTTGCCAGATATGTCTGTCCTCTTTGCAATCAGGTTTTATGAATGACATGAGAAAAGAGTGAGGTACCTAGACATAGTCAAGGTGTTTTTTAAAAACTTACGAAATATATCTTTAAAATCTTTGAAATGCCACTGGGTGTATGATGCAACATCTTTAGAAGCTGATTGCCTGTTTCCTCAGGCTGGGTAGGAATCAGTCTCATGCAACTTTGCACATCAGGTTCTCCATGCAGTAGAAATTCATGCAGCTTTGAGCCACTTTTACTTATTCCTGGGCAATTAGTTGAATTGTGCAATTATTCATATAAATTTAACAAATAAATAAATAAATAATTACTCTTCTCCACCTAAATCAAGCAATAATGTTTGCAAACTTTCTGCCTGTTTGCAATATTTATACAGATATGCAAATCTTATTAAAAGGAGCAGAAAACCTTGTATCTTCCAACATCCATAGGATTGTAGGCAGTAGAGGGAATGGCCTTGAGGGATAGGAGGAAGCGCCACTAGCAAGACAACGGTCAGATAAAAGGGGCCTGAGTCTGGGGCAAGAATGTAGTGTGAGTAAATTTCTTAGACAAGCTCCTCCCTAGTTCAAACAAAGATAAAGGGAGGAAGAGGGATGTGTCCCTCTTTTGGGGAAGATGGGCAGTGGTGAAATCTGATAAATAAATAAATAAAAGTATTTATTTATTTATTTATTTATTTATTTATTTATTTATTTATTTATTTATTTATTTATTTTAGCTCAGCAGCTATAAACACCAGCAGGAACACACACCCTCCACTTGGGCACAGAGAGAATCTTCTAGTTGTGCTCCTGTCCTCTGAAGATGCCAGCCACAGCTACTGGTGAAACGTTAGGAACCAAAACTGCCAGAACACGGCCACACAGCCCAGAAAATCCACAACCATCGGATTCTGCCCATGAAAGCCTTCGACTATACATCAAAAGTATTATTGACCTACATGGCATTGATTTCTAGTCTGATCTACCTTGAAGGGCTGACAAGTATTTGTGAGCCAAAGAAGACCTTCAACCGAAAGGAAATTTAGGAAAGGGAAAACAATAATGTGTTATATATTTAGTACTTATAAATACTGTCTTCTTGTGTTAAATAGATTGGAAGTTTTCAGATTCAAATGTGATAAATGTATCTCCTAGTCATCTATGCATAACGATTCTTCAAATACTCGTTAACGTTTAATTCATTATTCATTGCTATTATTAAGCTGTTTCATCCTTGATGGAAAGATAATAACAATCTCTAATTCTGTTAATATCCCTTTTGGTTTGGATCTTTCAGTAATAAGCAGTGTATTTCTAACCTGAGCAAATTTTGATGTTGTAGCATCTCGGAGGGGTTAACAGATGATTCCAAAGTACTAATTAATCCAGCCCATTTCAAGAATATCAAGGTAGTGACATAAATTAATAAAAATAGATGATTTATTTTCTTCTTTTGCTGTGGACTCAGATTGGCTATTGATTTAAACACACTCATGAAAGCTTCAATGTTTCTTGAAAATATATAACATAGCTTTTATTTTGCTGCTGTTATCAGTCACACCATTTAAATTATGAGTGAGTTTAAATAGCAAAACAAGTAAATGTATAACTGTTCATGTCTTTTCCTCCTAATGTATCTTATGAACTGAATACAAACAATTCCATTTTACTGCCGGTATAGATTATTTGAACCCACTTACATTCCTGATATTTTTTTCCTCTTGCCTGTGTTCTGCATTATTCTGTTCTATGTGACAAACATAAAAAGTGAGAGAAAATGAAACAAATCAAAGTTAATTAGGTTCTTCTTTTTTCTATCCATGAGAATTAATACCATGCCAATATGCTGAAAGATACATTTTTAAATTAAATGCAAGACATATTTGTGTGTAATTAAACTTAAACAAGTTATTGTCACTGAATGTTTATGTCCCTTGGTTTTAATTTTATTATTTTTGTTTTTAAGACTGGTTGGGCTAAAGTACTAATGCCTCTTTGGAACTCTTCCAATCTGTCCTAAACACTTGCCTGCTGTCCTCATCTTAGGTGTTTGGAAAGTGATCATAGCTACTTGAAGAAAAGGAGCCAGAACATTTTGCTTCTAGTCTTGTTACATGAGAAAGGGGCAGACCATCATTAAGCAGAGGGAGGCTCTATGGAGATGTAGAAAGAAATCAAAATCAAAATCGCAAGCTAGAATTAACCACTGCATATTCAAAGAAGTTCAAAGCATCTTGGAGACATCCAAGTTGATCGGATGCCTTGAAACCCTTAATCACTTTGAAAGTTCAGTCCAAAGGGGTGATCTGACCAAATCTTTGAGTCCTAACACCTCCTCAAAATTTAGGATATCTTCTATTTAGACAATAGAAGATTATTGAATTTAGAGGGGTATGACCTCAGATTTGGATGGCATGGGTACCTATGGTACGATAAAACAAAAGCAAATCTAGCATTCACGCATCATCCAATTAGGAAATCGATTTTAAAAATTTGGGAGAAATACAAGAAACTAATAATACCAAATATACCATTGTGGATATCCCCACATGAAGCTTTTGCAATCCAAGGCATTACATCTAGGAATAAGTGGTTAACTTACAAAGATTTGTTGATATTTGAAGATTCAAATTATAAAATTAAAACTAGGGAGGATTTAGAAAATGAGGGTTATACCTGTAATTGGTTTACATATTTACAAATAAAAGCACAATTTAAAATGGATTCCAAAAAATTTAAATTTAAAAATTGTTATGTTAATTGGGACAATATATTGTGGAGAGAGGAGGAACACCTAATCGCAAAAATTTACAAAATTTTAATTCAAAATAAATTTTCTAAATTATCTATAAAGAATCCCATAATTAAATGGGAACAAAATTTGGGCCATAATATTCAAAGCGAAAATTGGGAGAAAATTTGGCTAAAAGATCTGAATTTTACTTTAAATTACAATATGAGAGAAAACTTCTTCAAGATGATGTATAGATGGTACCTCACCCCAAATATATTGTCTAAAATGAATCCAATAATACCAAACCACTGCTGGAAATGTAAAAAAGAAACAGGTACTTTTTTTCATCTTTGGTGGACGTCGGAAAACAAAGAATTATTGGGATAAAATTCATAAGATTGTTTGTGAAATTACACAAGAAGACATTATTAAAGAACCAGAACTTTATTTATTGGGATTTATAAAACCAGATCTACATAAAAAATATGGAAAACTACTATTCTACATAATAACTGCAGCTAGAATCATCTTCGCCAAATACTGGAAAGAAAAATATATACCTACGACTGAAGAATGGATTATAAAAATAATGGACTTGATGCAAATGGCTAAATTGACTGACCAAATCAACGATAGAAACATGGATGAATTTAATACAGTTTGGAGTCCTTTTTATAAATTTATTCATAAAACGCAAAATATTCAATTAGAAAATTAACATTATAAATGTAAGTAAAATAATAGAATCAAATTAGTATATAAATATGTAATGGAAAATTAGACGGGAAGTAAGAAGTCCTTTTTGTGGTATTTTTTTTTTTTTGTTTTTTTTTTAAGTTTTGGTGGTAAGGGGTGAGGAGGTAAAGTAAAGTAGAATAGAGGGAGTAAGGAAGTGGAGTTAAAAGAAGGGCAGAGAGGGAAGAGGAAGGAAGGAGAGAAAGAAAGAATGAGAAGAAGAAAGAAATCGATTTCGCTTCTGTCTGTGCTCCTGCTCTCTGAAGATGCTGCCCACAGATGCTGGCGAAACGTTAGGAACCACAACTTCCAGAACATGGCCACACAGCCCAGAAGACCCACAACAGCCATCGAACTCCAGCCGTGAAAGACTTCGACAATACATTTATCACCTCTGTTTAAAACTTACCTATCAAAGCAAAACTGCTAGTGATTGTGTCCCTAAAAGCTCTGCTGTTTATTTCTCTGATCATTTTTGCTGATCATTTCAGACCCCCTTCCCCCCCCCCTTTCAATAAGCCTTGTCAACAAGCTTTAAGAACGATCTCTTTCCTGGGCATCTGGAGCTTGCTCCGCTGTGTTTTCCTGCTTTAAAAGAAGTGCAAGCAGAATATTTCTCATTGCTGTAATAATGTGCAGTTGTACAGGTGAAACCTTTGCAGAATTAGTATCCCCAAATGGCTTTACCATTTCTACTGTTTCATTCTATTTCATCTTATGCCAAAGAATGAAGCAGCTGCAAGCTTTCTGATCCTTTCCCATTATAGGCTATGTTCAAACTTTCCTTTTCCCCCACACAAATCTCAGCCCTTGACTCAGGTGTGGTCAACAGTTGTCTTCTTTCAGCACTGAAGTAAGCTCCAATCATCAGTTGGATTGCTCATTGAATAAGAAGAGTGTCAGAGTCAGCGGTTCTGATGCAGCCCGATATCCAAGAGACCTTAGAGCAATACATTCTTCCAGTCCTGATAGGAGTAAACAGACTCACACGAAAGAGGTTTAGATAGAAAGTCTATTTACAATTATACATACACAGTCTTCATGCACAGCAGTCCAAGAAATACAGATACGTTGTCCAGAGGCACATCAAATAGAGAGAGAGAGTATAGCACCTTACACAGAACCTTTATACATATATCTGTCCAATCAGGACTCACATTACAGTAGCATTGCATCAGCCACATGACACATTTGCATACAATTGCCAGTAGGTTATATCAGTCCTATTACATCCTTGTGTCATCATCTTTTTTTGCTGATACAATGACATAGCAGTTTCTATACCCTTTTACCTAGATACATTGGATACATTTCCATTCTGTTCTATCTGTAAATTCTAGTTTTAATTCCCAAACCTTAACAAAGAGACACCACTCTAAATTTTGTCTCACAGAACAACACACAATGCTCTGGGCCAGTGTCTCTTTTTCAGCCCAATCTACCTCACAGAGTTGTTGTGTGCAAAATAGGAGGCGGGAGCATTAGGCATGTATTCCACTTTGAGTTGAGCAAAACTAAAGGCAGGAGAAAAATCAAATAAATGAATGTTCTTTTTTTTTCATAAAAGGAAAACAAATAGTCCAAAATTACGGAACATCTTACATCCTTGAATGGTGGGAAATGGGAGAAACCTTCCCAGCTACTTTCTGCCCCTCACAAGATGCTGTGACTGGGGCAACCAATGGTAATGGGATTAGAAAAGTCATTCTGACTTAAGGGTAGTCTTTGAATACTTCCTTCTCTTTACCATTTCTACTATAGGATTTGAACTTGAACAAGGCAGTTTAGATTTGCCCACACCAAATCGTTGGAATGCACCTGCATGGCATTTTGTCTGGAGTCAAGGCGTAATCCTAATATATGCATGTGTATCAGTATGTACTGTATTAGAAGGAAGTCAGATTGTATGTGCTTCGCTCCAGATGCAGGTGTGCATAACTGTTATGGAGGCGTTTTATGTGCAGTTGGGCATCCTGCCTCTGTCAGGGTTCCTGGCAGTGTGAAGATCTTAAGAAAATATGCCCGCACAATTTTAATCACAGTAAAGGCCCTGAGAATGTCCCACTTTTCCCTGTCCACATATATCCAGAAACATTATTATATCTCAGGCCTGCAACATTTTACAAATGAAAATTTAGATATTCTTGGATGCTTGTTTTAGTATCCCATCTATGATATATTATGTCCATTTACTCTCCTCTTCACAAATTTCAGGGAATGTTTGTTCAGTTAAAGATATATTGCAAAAATATAATAGTCCTAAGTTATCTAAGACTGTCACCTGATTTTAGAAAGCCATAGCCACTTAATCAAATATGCTCTTAAAATGTTGAGTATGTGTATGTTGCAGTTGGAGCTAAAATAAATCCTAGACTGGGCCTTTAGCCTCCTTCCCTTCCTTCTGCCTCCTTGACATATGGAAAGGTATCCAGACTCAGCAAATTATTAAAGTGGGATTATAGATCTCTATCTTCAAAGGAATTAAATGAATGCTAAAAGAATTGGAGGGCAGATACATGGGATATAATACCTCTGTATTCTAGTACTTCTGCCCTTAACCTCCACCGTTGAAGAAATCCAAGCCTTTCAATATTCAGGTGAATGGACATTTTTCCTTGCTCCACTTTATCAACCAGAATTCTGGTATCAACATGTCCACCCAAGAGGACAGTCCGTCTGTCAAAGGGGATTAGCTTCAGTCCCCAGCACTTCCAGATCAAGATGGGAAAACTCATGCCTGAGCCTTGGAGAAGTCCAAGGTTTTACAGTCGACGACCCAGGTAGGTCTAACTCCATATAATGCAGCTTCATAAGTTCCTAGATTGGAGAATCCTGCAGCCTGTTGTAGCTACTATGGGTGAGCAAGAGGAATGCTGCAAAGAATAATGGTAAAAGTGAACTAGTAGCAAGGAGGGGTATCGGAAAGGTAAACTGCCCATAAGTGGAGGGGAATTCCAATGCTTCAAACAACCTTGATGTGGCTTGTGGCTTGATTTTCTGTTTTTTAGCTCATAAAGCTTTGCTTCACTGCAGCAGAACATGCTCTGTCGCCCCAACCATTAAACATGTCTCCTGAAACATACAAAGAGCTGCCTTATGTTTAACCAGCCATTCTTCTGTTTCACATTTGTATCCACAGATTCAAAATATTTCTTCTAGGTTTCTTAGCTATGCAAAAAGAGGCTGTTGGCAGAGGGGTTGGAAAAGAGGATTCTCATGTTAAACTCATTAAAAAGGGTGAACCATTAATTCAATATTGCTTAGCAAAGAGCTGTATTTGGGGCCTGGATTTTCCAGCACTGCAACTTTTCAGGCAAAATCACAAGACAATGTAACTGAACTTAATAATAAAAATAAGGGCAATGAAGGAGATATTTTACAGGAAAGCAATTTATTGATCTGCGGATGATTCCAACCAGGAATCTGTAACTGCCTTCCAGAAAGCTCTGAGATATTTTCCAGGCATTAGGAAATTGCAAGATTTAACATTCTTGGTTTAAATTGTGCAGTATTTGTTAAATTGCATAATCTGAGCATGAAATAATGGCATTGCTATTCTAACTCCTGTTTGAATATAACAATATTTCTTCCTTTTCTTCTTGTTTTTGCTATTCTTTAGCAATATAATAATCCCTGAAATAGTCTGTGATCAGCCAAAAATGGTAGAGCTATATTAGCTGAGTATAGCAGCTGCATCAGGGCATTTAAAGCAAGAATTATTTAGAAATGAGTCAGCTTGGTGGCGTCATTATTGTTTCTGCTACCATGTGAAGTGAGCCAACATCTCCGCAACTATTTTGACAATTAAGTTGGCAGTAGAGACACATAAACTTTAAACACTTAGCAGACTTTTTTTTTGGAAGATTCTTTTCAAATCCAGCAGTTCAGGATAAATTGTGGAGGTCTGCTATGAATACATGCAGCAAAAATGGTCCTTTGGTTTTTTAAGTACTCTACAAGTGTTGGTGAACTTTACAACTCTAACATATGAATGATGAGATCTGCAACCATCAGTGCATATATCTTCAGTTTTATTCCTTCATTTTTAACTCAGGTTTTGGGGCCACTGTTTAACAATGAAGTTAGAGATGTAGATCTTCCAATTCTATCCCCTCTTGCTTGCTAGTATTTGTTTTTGGTTAAGAATTTTGCTGTTTCTGTTGTGTGTGTGTGTGTGTGTGTGCACGCACGTGTGAACAACTTGGGGAAGAAGATGAAGAACTCATACTCTTGGGTGGCAAATTTGTCCTCAGTGTGGTTATCTGCTGATGCCTTCACAAATCATTCATACAGAAGTTGTATGATACATTTATTTGATAATTATGGAATCTCAGTTGTTCCCCATTGTTCCATACTGGACAGAAAAGTCTAATTGAAGAAAATAATAACAAAAGAATGGAACACCACTAACAAAGAGATCAACATAACTGAAGAAATTTGAAAGAAATGTTGTTGGTTTTATCGTTTCTCTTGGACTTCAGATTATAGAGAGTTGTCAAAAATGGCTGGATTTTAACCTTTGGTAAACCTTGTAATGGAATTCTTGGCATTTGTTTCTTTCAAAGGCCATGAACAAAATTCATGGAATCATCACAGAGTTTTGTAAATAGATCAAACATATTACATAGTACAGGTTGTAACTTTCTCATTTTCAGGGTCACTGGTTTCTGAAGACCTTAATCACAAATTGTTGTTCCTATGCCCAGCAAAATATTTTCATTCCCACTTCTGTGTGTACGTGGAGGAAGCATCTTAGCTATTAATTTTTTCTTCTCCTTTCTTTTAAAGATAAATTTTGGCTAGGGAACTATTAGCCTCCCATGAGAGATTCCTATTGCCAAGAATAAGGAGCCAAGTTTGCAGTTGTGTGTAAACTCCAGTGAAAGAAATATGAGAAGCTGTGCCCACTCATCATATGTCATCAATTTTACTTCTTAACACTGTCAAGTTTAGAATAGCACTCACATGGATGACTAGACATCTATAATTTCCAGTATAACCAGAAACCCCTTTCATCAAAGTTCATACCCAAATGTGTTAATTCCAGTTCAGCTGAGAGAGTATCTGCATTGTGTTTCTCTGATATCATTTTGATATAATACAATCCCTATGTTTGCATGGAAATGATATCCTTGCAAAAACAATCAAGGTGCTTTAAGAACAGTGCTTATGGGAACCATAATGGTTTAATTTGCTGTAATCACTTTTTCTAGCCAAGTCTTTCATAAAGAGATGTTTCTTTTCAAAGTGTCTCCAAAGCAAAGGAGAGCAGAACAGAGACTTATTTGCCAAAGGTAGGATAGCAAGACAGACAAGACAAAACAGCGCAGATAGTTGTGGAATCTAGATTAAAGCCACTGAATGATTGCTGTTACCTGAGTTTATGGCTCCAACTTTTCTTATACTATCAAAAGGAGAAGTAGTAATTCAATGTCAGAAGATACATTTTGTGGGGAATAGATCACAGGCTTTACTACAAAAAGGCAGGATCAGAAATCACTTAATGGAAATGTTTCCATGTCATGGCTTGCTTTGTGGACCTGTTAAACAGGAGCGAAAAACAAAAAGTCTGAGGTCACACACAACAGTGATGGGAATCCAGAAATCTGAATCAAACACAGGGTTTTCTTGCTGGGCAGAATTCTGCTCTACAGACCTTGAGGCTACCTTTACAACCAATTTGTCTCCCAATCAATCACTTCCCTGGGGTCAAGTCTACCACTGTTCTCCCACAGTACCCAGATG
Source organism: Charina bottae (assembly GCA_023362775.1). Lineage (NCBI taxonomy): Eukaryota > Metazoa > Chordata > Lepidosauria > Squamata > Charinaidae > Charina > Charina bottae. The sequence continues at coordinate 4,437,463 of JALMGJ010000029.1, read as the reverse complement.
ATCACCAGTGGTCACCAAATCAGCTGGAAGCAGCCTTTTTTGACACCCACCCAGCTGGGAGGTTATCACTCTTGGGTTTTTTTCTCCTAGTAGGAAAAATGGGAAATTATGTTTTAAAAGTCATGGCTCAATTAAGTTCAGTGCAACCCCAGTCCAAATTGAGGGAGGCTTTCCTACCTACCAACCTAGCAATTCAAAAGCATGCAAATGCAAGTAGATTAATAGGTACCACTTCGGTGGGATGGTAACAGCGTTCCGCACGCGTCATGCCGGCCACATGACCACAGAAGTGTCTTCGGACAATGCTGGCTCTTCGGCTAACAAACGGAGATGAGCACCGTCCCCTAGTCGGACACGACTGTGCAGGGGAAAACCTTTTTTACTTACCTCCACCCCCTTCTGCCCTTCTCCATTGAGTGGTTGCAGGGGACGTACAAACTAAAAAAGAGTAAGAGAAGATGTGCATAGGGCAGCCAACTTCTTGCAGGGCCATTCTAGGACTATTTCAGCAGTAGGACGAGAGACTTATCCCTCCGTTAACCCTCTCTTCTGTGTTTGCATGACATAGTTGACCAGAGGATTGCCTGCAGGCAGTCCTGGGCTAACCATCATCCCTTCTACCTCTGCCACTGATTGGGTTAAGGTGTTTAAGCAACATCCTTACTCATCCTTGTCCAAGTTAAATGTGTTGTGCAAATAATCTCATAGTCTTTCCAAGAAGAGCTGATGTCTACTAGCACCTGCAATGCGCCACTCTGGAATGTGCCACTCTGTTCAGATCAGCAATATACCATTCCTTTGTTCTGATTCTAGTCCTTGCAAATCTTAATGTGTTGCCAGAATTCTCTGTTAACTGCTGCAATCAGTAGTCAGTTAGATGGTTCAGACTTTCCAAATAAAAAATTAAATTTAGGGGGGATATAAGGTGGAAATGGCTTAACAGCCATGATCCAAATCTTCCTGAACATATTCAAAGAGCAACAGTTATTCATCAGTTTAAACATCCGATGGAAAGAGGTATCCTAGATTAACCAAGAAGCAGGCTGGGTTTGCTTTCTTTGTTAAAAAGAATCAAAAGGAGCTTACTAATGCTATGGAGATCACCTTCCATCTTAGAAGAGGCATGTCTTTGTCCTGGCACGCAAGAGGGACAGAAAACTCTTCTGAGTTTTATATTTTTTGAAACTGAGCAACCAAGTAGAATGATCAGACAAATAAAGTGAGATTATTTTTAATTAACTGACTTGATTTCTAGAATGGCTTTTTATTATATGGGATCGCATTAGAAAGAATAGGTACATGGATTTCATTGAAAAGCTAAAAATAACCTGAAAATCCATGTGTCATATGTAAATGCATAATGCTGCTGTGGTTTCCATATCAATAGACTTGTGAAGAATCTGAAGGCTCTTATGTTTGTTTAAACATGATTAAGTAGAACTTGTGCAATTGAGAAGGAAGTATATACACCATATGGTGATTTCAGTGGAAGACTTTTTTTTTTGTTGTTGGATCGACTGCAACATCAGAATAACTTTTTATAAACAGTGCCTTAGAGAGCCCAAATTGTGCTGTCAGAAGAGATTGCATTTCAGGAGAAAGATTCTGGCTTCTGTTAACACAAATCAGGAAAGAATTTGGCTGACTACAATTCATATAAGAAGTTGTTATTACCCAAAGGACCACAAGCTTGAAAGCCAAAATACAAATGGCTTGGAACAGAGGGAAAAGGTCATTAGTTCTATAGAAGATTGCTAAGTATGGAATGAAAAATATGCTTTATTTATTGAGTGAAGTAGAATAAAAGTGCTGATTGCATAATTCGGCTCTCCAGTATAATAGTGCGATGTCTCATGGTCACTATGTTGCCTGAATAAAATGCTGGCTTTCCCTGAATGCATGCAATATGAGGCTATGAATAATTATTTCCACTGATATAAACAGGATTACCTAATCTTGGGAAATCATAGCAATGAACCCTATTGCAAAAGCCCAATCTTTTGGGAGTTAATTATTTTAATATCTTAATGTTAAGATTTTAAATTCTTCCATTTTATTAACGGTGTGTTATTGTCAGCCCTTCAAGGTAAAACAGACTAGGAAACCAATGTCATGTAGGCCAATTCTACTTAGATAGATGCTTTTGAACTGTGGTGTTGGAGGAAAATTCTGAGAGTGCCTTGGACTGCAAGAAGATCAAACCAGTCCATACTCCAGGAAATCAAGCCAGACTGCTCACTTGAGGGAATGATATTAAAGGCAAAACTGAAGTACTTTGGCCACATAATGAGAAGACAGGGTACCCTGGAGAAGATGCTGATGCTAGGGAAAGTGGAAGGCCAAAGGAAGAGGGGCTGGCCAAGGGCAACATGGATGGCTGATATTCTGGAGGTGACGGACCCGACCTTGGGGGAGCTGGGGGTGGCGACGGCCAACAGGAAGCTCTCGCCTGGGCTGGTCCATGAAGTCATGAAGAGTCAGAAGCGACTGAATGAATAAAGAACAACATAGTAACAGAATCTTGTAAGTCTGAATGTGCTCCCCCCTCCCTCAATTTATCTCCGTGTGAACTGGGGAGGGGGCTATGTGAGACATTTACTCATGCTACATTATTGCTCCAGACTCAGGCCTCTTTTATCTGACCAATGTCTTGGTAGCAGCTCTTTCTCCTGTCCCTCAAGGCCATTCCCTGTTCCCTTGACAGATATGCCTTGGAAATTCAGTACAAATCAAAATCAGGGCTGCAACGAGGGTTGTGCGTCATGCCGGCCACATGACCACGGAAGCGTCTTCGGAAAATGCTGGCTCTTCGGCTAACAAATGGAGATGAGCACCGGCCCCTAGAGTCAGACACGACTGCACAAATGTGCGGGGGGGGGGGGGGAACCTTTACCTTTTATCCATGAAATGAATATAATAATTTTTTAACTTCTGGCCTATATATGAGCCTGAATATGCAAGGGTTCCCTGAGGCCTGAAAAATATTTCAAGGGTTCCTCCAGGGTCAAAAGGATGAGAAAGGCTGCTGTCGTGGGACAAAAGCAACCATCATATGACAATCCTCCTGCCCTCCCTGAATTGCAACACCATTGGGGAGTCATCCGCTTGTCATGTCCCTGGTGGGGGAATCCCCAGAGCACTTCTCAGGCATTTCTTAAAGCAATTCTTTCTTTTCCTTGGTTCCCACAGCTGCTGTCCCTTAGTGCAGCATGACTCTGACAAAAGGGCTCTTTAGTTTGTTGACAGGTGCCACATATGCTCTGGAGCTCCTTCTTTCCTTCAAATCCAAAGCATCAGGCAGCCTTAATACATGTATAGTAAAGGTAAATGATCCCCCCATACATTTGTGCAGTCGTGTCCGACTCTAGGGGCTGGTGCTCATCTCCGTTTGTTAGCCGAAGAGCCAGCGTTGTTCGAAGATGCTTCCGCGGTCATGTGGCCGGCATGATGTGCACGGAACGCTGTTACCATCCCACCGAGGTGGTACCTCTATTCATCTACTTGCATTTGCATGCTTTCGAATTGCTAGGTTGGCAAGAGCTGGGGCTGGTGCGGGAGATCACTCCATCACGCGGGACTAGGGATTCGAACCTCTGAACTTGCGATCTTCCGATCGACAAGCCTGGCTTCTTACCTGCTGAGCCACCACTCCCCCTATATTATATTGCTTACCTGACTCATATAAGGGGGGAAAATGTATTATGAAGTGGGCTTGGTTGCTTTGAATACAGAAATAATATTTGGAGGAAACCTTCCTCTTTCTGTGTTATTTCTGTAGCCTCCCTCACCCAGATAGTTTTTTTTATTAAAATAATTCCAAAACTTTACTTGAGCTATAACTCTAGTCTGTTCCTCTGCTGAAAATCAGAGTATGGCAAGCTGGTTTTAGTTAAAGAAAAACTGGGGGGAAAGTTAGAAAGCATTTAGTGTCTGTTCTGGTCCTGAGAAAAGTCATTCAGGCAACCATTTATCAGTGCCAATTGGATGGTATCACTACAGCTTTGCTGGGGGAAGTTGTCTTCCTTCCTACAACTTGTTGATGTAGGAAAGGCTCCCCCCCCCAACTTGCATGGCCCCTCATGATTCATTGCTGGTGATCAGGTCTTCATTTTTTCTGTCTCTCTCTCTTTCTTGAGGCACAAGGCAGAAATTGCTCCTTTATCATTCCTTTTTCTCATAGATGGATCAATGACACTTTGAGATTGGCTTTCATGTAGGCAGAAGGAATCACTGAAAGATAATATGGTTTCCTTTTCTGATTCCAGAATTGCTTGAACTCTGCATTTTTGCATAGGTTTAGAGAATCAGTGACATATAGCGCCTGGTTTACATCATGGCAAATGTCTTGATCCTCTTTCCTTTATTTTTATTTTATTTTTTATTTTTTTACAGATTGATCTACCATGGAAGGTCTACTCCATATTTCTGCTTTCTCCCTTCATATGCCAAATCATATGTAGGAAAAACATGTATTTTTGACTTTATTAGATCTCACAACTAATGATAGTGTCCTCTTTAGAGAAGAATGCTGTCAGTTAAAGGTATGCACACTGATTTAGATTAGGTGTTTTTGAACTTGAAGAAAGTGGCGTGGGTCCCATAAAATAAAGAACACAGAAATCCACTGAACAATGACAAAAACAAAAATAGCACAGCCATGCATTTCTATGATTTTTAAATGGGATCGCTCCCAAGCGAACATCAAATTATGTGTCTGTCTGCCTGGACTGAACTTCAAAAATCACAGATCGCATCTGTTCCCCCCAAAACATGCATAGATTCCCTCTCTAAAACTCCATGAAATCAGAGAATACCTCGGTAGACAGATTTGATATGTGATTCAGTGCTGGGTTTGGAGGAAATCCACAGTAAAAATCACGAGGATTGATGAGTATCACATGTTCTTATGCCAGGGTGTCATGTATCATTTGGTGATTGTTTACTATGCAATCCATAGAGAACATAACCATCATTAAATTGATGGTGGTTTGCTGCTGCTGGCCTGAAAGAAAGCCATTTAACATTTAAGAAACCTGTAACTTGGCTTAAGTGTTTGCATACAGAAAGTATGTTAAACCAAGGCCAAAAAGATGAGTTACAGCAGAGGCAAACTGCCATGTGTGTGTGTGTGTGTGTGTGCGTGCATGTGTGCATGTGTGCATGCAGCCAAGAATGAAGTCAGAAATTGAACCTGCATAGGGAGTTGAACTCACACTAGTTAAATGAGATATTTTTAACAAGATAAACTGTCAAGCAGAGGAATGGGGATCATAGAATCATAAAAGGGTAGGAAGAGGCCTTTTAGACCATCAAGTCCAACCATCTGCTCAGAATAGAAATCTAAATTAAAGCATCCCTAATATATGGCCTAATATATGGAATATATTATAATATATATATATTATTATAATATATGGAATATATTAATATATGGAATATATAATATATGGCCTAATATATGGCCCTAATATATGGAAGATCACAGGTTCGGAGGTTCGAATCCCTAGCCCTGCGTGCGGAGTGAGCTCCCGCACTCGCCCCAGCTCTTGCCAACCTAGCAATTTGAAAGCATGCAAATGCAAGTAGATGAATAGGTACCACTTTGGTGGGTAGGTAACAGCGTTCTGCGTGCGTCATGCCGGCCACATGACCGTGGAAGCGTCTTCAGACAACGCTGGCTCTTCGGCTAACAAACAGAGATGAGCACCGGCCCCTAGAGTCGGACACAACTGCACAAAAGTGCGGGGGGAACCTTAACCTTTAATATATGGCCACCCAACCTCTGATTGCATACATCCAGTAAAAGGGAGCCTCTACTTCTTTGGGTCATTGGTACCCGTGCCAATGCTATTACTGTTGGGAAGAAAGAAGAAGTAGAGAAAGTCATGGATGGACATGGATGCCCCAGACTTAGAACCTTAAACAAATGGAGAAGACAAAGAACTGTAGAGCTCTAAGGCCACTCAACTCTCCTCATGGTACTTTTGTGAAATGGGACCTCAGAGAATTCCTCACCCATTTTGATGAGGCTGAACATCATTACAGAGAAGGAGAGGATGACCCAGGGTCTTCAGCAGCTAATGTTGGTGAGCTGAAAACGCAAAACTTAGATAACATGAGCATTAAAAAAATGAGTTGGCAAACTTTTTAAAAAACATTTCATGAATGTTTTGCAATTTGGTCATCATATAGTTCTTTCTCTAACCTCTCTGCAGGTGGAAATCAGCATGTCCTTTGCAAATATTCTTCTGATAAGCTTTAAAAAAATAAAGGTTTTGGATCTGAGCCATTTCATTTTAAACATTAAGGCATAGGTATATTGTTTTCCCCAAAATCCATCACAGGGGTGGTGGAATTAAAATAAGTCAAGATGGCAGCTGTAACCCTGCAAAGCTCCACCACACACACAAAATGGGGGCAGGGCTTCAATTCCAAGGTCACAATTACCATCTTTTTTGACCCCCTCCCCTGATGGATGCCTCTGAGTCCTTGTCCTTAATCCGTGTCTATTAAGCACTGCATAGCCCCCATCTTGCAATATGAGTAAGCTGTCCATAAACAAATCTAAAGGCTTTGCTGGCAAAATCCACTGGGGGAATACATTTTAAGTATGTTTGTGGAGAAAATATAAGCCCAGAGCAGCTTGATAACGACATCCAATTGCAATCTAGCAAGGTTAATCTCAACAATGCAGGGCCCAAAGTGGGAGAATTTGAAAAGTTGTCTGATTCACTTCTTCCAATGTCATGCATCTCATCATTAATGTTATCAGTACATGTGTTAGCAATTTTAGGCAGTACAAATCGAAGGACAACGTCCAAGTCTCTTGCATGAGCCAGACTTCATCCTTCTTTTATGTCATTGAGTCTGACTAAATATTTCTCCTGGCTTTCCTCTATTTTCTAATCCTTTAATAGCAGATATCAGGAGTTGGTAAAGTATGGTGCCTTTGACTGGATGGTTACACGTGAGACAGTTATTCAGTCTGCAATATATGAAATGATGTGAGGAAGTCATCCCTCTAGCCACAAGGTAAAGACATCTGGGGAGAGTTCTCAATTCAAGGTTGCTTTCAACAGGTTTATTCATTAGGTTACAAAGTTGAACATGAACGCTATTAATAATACGTCATTAATAACTTGGGATCTCATCAGTTTTCATCGTTACTTGTGATTTTTATGTAGGGTTTATGATGAGGCAAAAACTCTTTCAGGATTTTGACAGAAGCTCCAGGATTTATCCTGAGCTTGAAACTACAAATTATCTTAGTGGGTAGGTAAAATCTCCCTCAAGATGAACTCAATGTCTGGTGACTACATAGGCACCTCCATGTAGTTTTCTTAGTAATGTTGACATGATTTGCCATAGCCTTCTTCCAAAATGTTGGTTTTTTTTACTTTCCATTGCAGTCTACAACTCTGATGTAAATCTGGTCCAACCTTGCCTAGCTTTTTCAGAATCACACATCATACAAAAATACATCAGTGTAACCTTAAAACCCCTCTCTCAAAATTTTGACGATCCTAATCTTCAATTTTAATGAGTATGGGTCTCTTTCTGAATACAATAGAATTTGTCCCAATACTTTCTCCAAATGCCAAGCTTAGACTGAGAAACCACTTCAATCACTCAGAAGTGGGAGGCGTGGGCAAGCTTTCAAAGTTTATGAAGAAAATAGAGAGGGAGAGGACCCCCCCCACACACACACACACAAATGACATCTGAATATGCTTGGTGGCCTGAGAATGCTTGCTTGATGGAAAGGAATAAAAAAATAGCAAACCAAGACAGAGAAGGAATAGAATGGAGAATCTAGGGATAGATCAGGGCTGGCTAGAATCCTTTGGGGACATTTTTTAAATGATGTATCATTTTGATTCTTTTGGTTGTTACTGCTGATTGTTTCTTTGTTCTATGTGACCCAAAGTCTCATGTTTGGGTCGGGCAGCCATATGCTTGTAATAAATAAATAAACATTGAACAAGATTGCTCCCATGCTGAAACTTGCAGATTACACAACTACTTTTTAGTACAGAGAAGAATATGTTGCATTGCAAAAAGTTATCCCTAAACTCACCAATATTTCCATTACGTTATCATCTATACCCTGAATCCCAAGACCATATTTCTTTCCCTGCAAAGGTAATCTGCTAAAAGTACCCTCCTGTGTACATGAAGTATGCACTTCACACTTAGGCCAATGGGGTCATTATTCTATTCTAATGTATCCAAATCCTTAAAGCTGAATTTTCAAGGAACAAAACGTTGGTTGGTTGGTTGGTTGGTTGGTTGGTTGGTTGGTTGGTTGGATGGATGGATCTATCTCTATCGGATGGATCTATCTCTATCTCTATCTCTATCTCTATCTCTATCTCTATCTCTATCTCTATCTCTATCTCTATCTCTATCTCTATCTCTATCTCTATCTCTATCTCTATCTCTATCTCTATCTCTATCTCTATCTCTATCTCTATCTCTCTATCATCTATATCTATATCATCTATATCTATATTTATATCTATATCTATATCATCTATATCTATCTATCCAACCAACCAACCAACGTTTTGTTCCTTGAAACACACACACACACACACACACACACACACACACACAGGACTCAAGGTGCAGACTTTGCAGAGAGGCCTCAGAGACAGTCCAACACATAGTGGCAGGTGTAAGATGCAGGCAGGAACAGCATACACTGCACAGCACAACCAAGTAGCTGGCATTGTGTACAGGAACATCTGCACAGTGTATGAGCTAGACCCTACAAAGTCCAGATGGGAGATTCCACAAAAGGTTGTGGAGAATATAGGGCTAAGATTCTGTGGGATTTCCAGATCCAGACAGACAGGCAGGTACTGGCCAATCAACCAGACATTGTGGTAGTAGACAAGGACCAGAAGTCGGCGGTGGTGATAGATGTAGTGGTGCCAAGTGACAGCAACATCAGGAAGAAGGAGTATGAGAAGCTGGAGAAGTACCAGGGCCTGAAGGAGGAACTAGAGAGGATGTGAAAAGTGGAGGCCAAAGTGGTCCCAGTGGTGGTACGGGCAATTGGGACTGTGGCTCCTAAGCTGGGAGAGTGGCTCCAACAGATCCCAGGAGCAACATCAGAGCTCTCTGTCCAGAAGAGTGCAGTGCTAGGAACAGCTAAGATACTGCACAGAACCCTCAAACTCCCAGGCCTCTGGTAGAGGACCCGAGGTTGAGGAAGACATACAGTATACCACCCATAAGGGTGAGAAGGGAATTTTTTATTTTTATTTTTATTTATTTATTTTATTCATTAGATTTGTCACCGCCCATGTCCTCCCACCGGACTAAATCTTCTGTGTGTGTGTGTGTCTGTGTGTGTACAAATAAACAACAACAAAATATATACTGTGTGTACACACACACACATAGAGTATATATTTTGTTGTTGTTTATTTGTTCAGTCGCTTCCAACTCTTCATGACTTCGTGGACCAGCCCACGCCAGAGCTACCTGTCGGCCGTCGCCACCCCCAGCTCCCCCAAGGTCGAGTCCGTCACCTCCAGAATATCAGCCATCCATCTTGCCCTTGGTCGGCCCCTCTTCCTTTTGCCCTCCACTTTCCCTAGCATCAGCTTCTTCTCCAGGGTACCCTGTCTTCTCATTATGTGGCCAAAGTACTTCAGTTTTGCCTTTAATATCATTCCCTCAAGTGAGCAGTCTGGCTTTATTTCCTGGAGTATGGACTGGTTTGATCTTCTTGCAGTCCAAGGCACTCTCAGAATTTTCCTCCAACACCACAGTTCAAAAGCATCTATCTTCCTTCGCTCAGCCTTCCTTATGGTCCAGCTCTCGCAGCCATAGGTTACTACAGGGAATACCATTGCTTTAACTATGCAGACCTTTGTTGTCAGTGTGATGTCTCTGCTCTTAACTATTTTATTTTATTTTCATTTATCAAGAACAGTATACATATATACAGTATATATGCAACATACCTCAGTCTTGTAATCTTTCGGGATGTGAGGAAACAGTTATTGGAATGAGTGGAATGACTCAAAATTATTATTACAATATTCTTTGTTTTGTTAACTATTAATTTCACTTACTAGTGAAACGATCTTAATGTTTCTGTTAACTCTGCATTGATTTTTTTATTGCATAAATTCTATGAGCCTCTGGGAGATCAGTGCCCAAAATAAACCAAATAGGATTACATTTCCCATTTCCTTTCATCTCTGTTAAAATGTCAAACAATGGGAAGGGCAGGGGAAGGAACTTTGCCTGGGCTTAATCTCATAATTTCTTTAATAAATCTTTGGTATGAATATTTATAATTACCAACGGTTAACAACATGCCTTTCACTGTCATCCAATGGGATCTTTTTCCTGAAAAAATGGATTTTATTGTACACTGATGGTGCCCACATTGTGTCATCATGCTGGTTTAGTATAATTGTTAATCTAAACAGTATTAACGCTCTGGGTCGTCAGAAGATTTGCATCCCTTGTACTCAGCACATTGAACACAACCCACAGATTTGCTTTCTTTAGGGTCTTCCGTGGGGCTCTAAATATTAAGGGAGGTGCAAGAACCTCACACCCCATTTGTGAGCATTTTCCCAAATGCTCTTGGGGGGAAATGTTCAAAGCCATGATTACTGCCTCATCAAATAGTATGAGAAAAATAATAAAAGTTCAAAAGAAACATTCTGAATCACGTTATTCTGTATCCTTGCTCTATCCTGAGGGCTGTAGAGTCATAACAATACTGGGGGCCCAGAATCATGGTCCTGTTAACTTTTCCATTTGCAGAAGACATGCATGGAGGAGAACAGAATAATATGTTCCATAATGGTCTTCCTCAGATCTTCTCCTGTCTTCTCTGCCAGGGCATAATATCACCAAATACAGGATGTGTGACATACATATTTCGGTTGTGATTTTCTTGAGATTAGTATGAATGGTTTCCAGTATAGGGTAAGACTCCACCCTTATGCTTTCCCATGTGCTAGAATTGTCCAGAGGATCATCTCTAGAGACTGGACTCTTCCCAGCCCAAAAGCAAAGAGCAGGCAGAAATCAATGAAGAGAGCAAGGCTGAGACCAGCTCTAGGATTCATACTGAAGAAATCAGCTGTCCATAATATAAAGGTAAAGGTTCTCCCCACACATTTGTTCAGTCGTGTCCAACTCTAGGGGCCGGTGCTCATCTCCGTTTGTTAGCCGAAGAGCCAGCGTTGTCCGAAGACGCTTCCACGGTCATGTGGCTGGCATGATGCATGCGGAACGCTGTTACCTACCCACCAAAGTGGTACCTATTCATCTACTTGCATTTGCATGCTTTCAAATTTCTAGGTTGGCAAGAGCTGGGCGAGAATGGGAGCTCACTCCGTCACACGGGGCTAGGGATTCGAACCTCCGAACTTGCGATCTTCCAATCAACAAGCCTGGCGTCTTACCCGCTGAGCCACCACGCCCCTAGCACCCATAATATAGAGCCCATCAAAGGATGCAAGAGAAGGAAAGGCATTACCTCTACAGAGTTCTCGTTCTTCATCCGTAATGAAAATTTAGTTTGGCAAACTGTCCCTTTTATTGAGCTTTGTAAGGGCCAAATCCTTCCCCTCCTTTTTTTTTAAACAGAAGAGATTGTACTATTCCTTAACTGTGGCGGAGAAAGAGTTGGCTTTGACAGAGGATTTTTTTTCAAGCTCAGTCTGTCCTCTTTTCATGACAGCTTGCATGGCAGAGAGACAGGTTGATTTAGCATTCCCTCTTTCCAGGGCTGAGGAAAGAGGCATAGGATTGTACAAAGCTTCACTTTGAAAGTTTGATTTATAGGAGATGTGACTGAATCATTCAAGTTTGAAATGCTAAATGGATTCGATATGACTAATAGAACTAGGTGTCTTCACATCAGTTCAAAGATTTATCACACTGAAACTTTGAAACAGATCAATTCAATTCAACAGGTCAAATCACACTTTCAGATTAGGTGCATGTCCTTATCAAATTGCAGATCAGTTGCAAATTGATTTGAACTATCTAATGGAATGGTGTTGTCCATTCAGATGGCTAGCACACACATGTCTGTTATGCACACAGTGACTGAGAATTGGCTAAGTAGGAGCATCCCAAGAAATCTTGGTTCCTCCACCTTGTGCTATATAGATGTTGATCTATCTTCCAATAGAGGAGAACACCTGATTCATTCAAAGGAGGCTGTCACTGCTGGCCCCTCTAAATATCAAGATCAGTTGCCTTACTAATGACTAATTGTAGGGCTGGCAGCATGACTCGGACAGAGCACCATATCTAAAACAATACTCAGGAACTTTTAGAGCAAACTTTGATAAATGAGAATGTTGTCTTCCTCAAAATAAAGCATGAAAACCCTTCCTGGCTTTGAAAAGAAAGTAGTTTTTCTTTACAGTTGTCACATTCAGCTTTATTGCACCTCATACATTTGTAGTCTCCTTAATTGTTTGAGGTGACACCAGCAAACTCTTAAAAGCCTGCTGCCTTGACTTGTTTCTTCAATGACATCAGTTTGAATTTTAAGGAAAACAGGACTCCAAATGACCTCATCTGCAAAATTAAACAATGACTGGACTTCTCACATGGAAGGGTCTCAATCAGAAAAAATATTTGTCCAGACTTTTCAGAGCCTTGCTCCATATTTTAAGAAAACAGTTGTCTGTGGATAAAAGAATCCTTTGTGAATTCTCTTGCAGATTTTTTCCATGATACCTGCTTACATCTGCAGTGTAAAATTATTTAAAGCTATTTGAACAAACTGTGCAGTTTCATAATTCAAAGAAAAAAAGGAATTTTTTCCCTGTAGATTTGCAACTTGTAAATCAAAGGTAGTTTAAACAGTCAGAGGAACATAAGAATTGCAAATTGCTTTGCTAGAGTAGCCAAGGTATGTCTCTCTATATTTCCAACAGATGTGAGAGATACACCTCTGGAAGGGAAGAAGGGAAGAAGGAAAGAAGGTGATTGACACCCTTTTTTCCCCCTAGGATATAATACTTGGATGTATTCTGTCTTCAACCATGAGGTCTCCATCAGATTATAATAGATAATAGTTATTCTTAGACCTGCTGTTCTCCTTGCCTTTCCCTTCCTCTGTCTCAATGGCTCAATTATTCATTTTCCAGAATGAAAGTACCAGTAGTAGTTCCAGATGGGATGGTACAAATAGCATCATTTTCCATTTACATGCACATACCCATCATACTATTCTTTCCTGGGGTAAGCCACATTATGCAAAGCAAGAAAATAATAAGTAAGAAATAATAAGATGAAAAAAAAAACAAAGGCTAAGATAAGAAAATACAGCAAAATATAGCTAAATCTAATTTATACCAACACAATACTATGTGCTTCTCCACAGTTTTCAACCCTAACAAATCATCCTTCTTCCAAGTATACACCATTTGATACATTGTATTTTGCTCTTTAAACTTCACAATGCTCTCCTTTGAAGATCTCATCAGTTCCTCTCAGTCTATTCACCCTTCCTTTATATATTGGTTTTGCAATTTGACATTCATTTAATCAATCAATCAATCAATCAATCAATCAATCATCCATGCATCCATCCATGCATCCATGCATCCATGCATCCATCCATCCATCCATCCATCCATCCATCCATCCATCCATCCATCCATCCATCCATTCCCTCTATATGACCAAACCACTTCAACATCCTTCTTTTATATCTGTCATTCACTTTTGTATTCCGCCCACATTCATTTAGCATTCATCCATTCTTGACCCTATTTCTTCCTGTTTTACACACAGGCTCCTTCAGTCCCCGTTCCCAATGCATTCAACTTTCTTTATGTTTCTATTGACATCCAAACTCATTCTCACTTCCAAATGACAAATGGGCAGAAAAACACTCAAATACACAGCCATTTAAACTTTTTTTGACCAAAATTCATCCTTCACGACAGACCACATACTACCCATTATCTTTTCACCAGCATTTGCATGTCTTGAAATTTCTCCATTGCTTTTCCCATTTTTAGTAAACAGTCTACAACAGAAATCTACTTGTTCTATTTTTTTTTGTCACATATATATATAATAACTTGCAATCAATCACCCCTCATTTTTGTCATCAAGTACAGCTAACTTGGTCTTTGAGACATTCATTTTCAGACCCATAGTCCTCACTGCATGATATAATCTAACATTCACTGCAAATCATTTAGGTCCTCAATCAACAGGATGACATCATGAGTCTACAGGGTATGGTAAAAACAATCAAGATGGTGACCACAATGTGCATAAAAAAACAAGCAAAACATAGATCACACCATCACGGCCACAATCTTGATTTTTTTTCCCTCCCTCCCTCCCTCTTTTGAAAATTCTAAGACCAAGCTCCTTTGATTGATCGTTGTAGTAAGAAAGCTTCTTGAATTTTTGTAATTATTTATATTAGGATCAAAATTGGATCAGTAGCTCAGTTAAAGGGTCAGACCTATGAACCCCACCTAAGGCAATGTTAATTATTTTTTTATTTTATTTATTCATTAAATTTTGCCACCACCCATCTACCCCCAAAGGAGGGACTCTGGGCGGTTTACAATAGTGATAAAAGCCTTAAAATAACATAAACATAAATAAATATCGAATACGATACAATATAAAGCATAAATATAGTATCCAAGTGCCTGGGGGTTGTAGGGGTCTGGATGGGGAACAACAGGCTTCAGCTGAACCCTGGTAAGACGGAGTGGCTGTGGATTAATGGCCCCTCGATATCTAGGAATTTATCATCTCTAGTTCTGGATGGGGTTGCACTACCTCAGACAGACCCGGTGCGTAATTTGGGGGTCCTCCTGGACTCACGACTCCTGCTCGAAGAGCAGGTGGCAGTCGTGGCCAGAAGGGCCTTTGCACAACTTTGTGTGGTGCGCCAATTACGCCCTTTCCTGGAGCGAGAGGCCCTTCGAACAGTCACTCATGCCCTGGTCATCTCCCAGATAGACTATTGTAATGCGCTCTACATGGGGCTACCCTTGAGGAGCGTCCGGAAGCTTCAGCTGGTTCAAAATGTGGCCGCGCGAGCCATCTTAGGTGCCTCAAGATCGGCACATACAACACCTTTGCTCCGTGAGCTGCATTGGGTCCCAGTTTGCTTCTGGATTCAATTCAAGGTGTTGGTTATTACCTTTAAAGCCCTACATGGCATGGGACCAGGTTACCTGAAGGACTGGCTCATCCCCGTTCAATCGACCCGTCCCACCCGGTCCTGCAGAGAGGGCACGCTACGAACCCCGTCTGCAAGAGTTCCACCTGACGGGGTCTAGGAGACGTGCCTTCTCTGAAGTAGCCCCAGCCCTTTGGAATATTCTCCCCCGGGAAGTAAGATCGGCCCCCTCTCTCCTGGACTTTAGAAAAAACCTGAAGACCTGGCTATGTCATCAGGCATGGGGAGGGGAGGGGAATAGCCAGTCTTGGGGTTGGCTGGCCCCTTAGATCTGTTTCGACCAGCCTTGTTGATCAGTGGAATAAGATCTACCACCTTTGGATCAAATTATATGATGTTGTAGGTGTATGTATGTATGTATGTGTGTGTGTGTGTGTGTGTGTGTGTATGTATGTATGTATGTATGTATATATATATATATATATATATATATATATATATATATATATGCAATTTTATATTGTTATTATTGATATTTATTGTTTTAATTCTTTTAAATTGTTCTGAACCGCCCTGGGTCCCTCCTTGTGGGGGAGATGGGCGGGATATAAATGTAATAAATAAATAAATAACTAAATAAATAAATAAATAACTAAATAAATAAATAAATAAATAAATATAGTATAAAATCCAGATGACTATGATAATTATAGCACTGCTCATGTATATCTAAAGGGCCATTTTAGGGCACCAGCCATCTCCAGGAGTGACTACTTCCCTCCCCACCCCAGGCAAGGTGGCAAAACCAGGTCTTTAGCTGCTTTCGAAAGGTCACAAGAGATGGAATCTGTCTTATTTCTGGGGGAAGGGTGTTCCAGAGGGCGGGAGCCGCTGCAGAGAAGGCCCGCTTTCTGGACCCTGCCAGATGGAATTCTCTTACAAACGGGATCCATAACATGCCCTCTTTGCATGATCGGGTGGGACGGGTTGATGCGATGGGGATGAGACGGTCCCTCAGGTTTAATCTGTGCAATGCTATTTAGATTGTAGTATCTTTCAAGAAGAGGATCCTTATGTGCCAGAAAGTTGCTGCTCTTTTTCCTATTGTGGATGACAATATACCTAATCTGAGAAAGAAGGTATAATGCACCCATTTGAGACATCGAGGTTGGTACCATAAGGACGATACAGCCCAAATCTAAAGGCCAAATTCAATAAAGAATCTCCTTGTTTTTTAATACTTTGCCCTGGAGGACCACTCAACTCCTGGACTGGACTGATGTAACTGCCAATGCATTAAAGTTGCCAGCGAATAAAATACTGCAATTGGCAGCAAATGTTCAACTCTCTCCAAGAGTTTGCAGGGAGGACCCAAACTTATACAGGTTTAGATTCCTACCAACAGAAAAATAAATGTTAGTACAAACAATTAACCAAAAGTATTTACTATCTACCTGGAGTACAGTGATAGGATTACTATCAGACCAATCCCTCTACTGTAAAGTTCCCTTAATGTCAACTGAAATCAGAGTTGATAGTCCACCCATGCAGATCTGATTTAACTGCTATAAGGGTGCATGAGCAAAAACCCAACCCCAAAAGGGAAGAAATGTCCTGGTACCATGTCTCTCAAAGAAAAATAACCCCATTTTCCCCCAAGTCCTGTTGAAAGGAGGTATCCACAAGCTTGTTCTTATTTTGGGAGTTGCACAATGTCTGTCAAATTGTTGTAACATACTTGACAACATAAGAGGTGAGAAAGATTGTGCACAATGGCTGGCCAATTATGCTATCTTCCCTTGTTCTCATTGCAATCTGTTGCTCTATTTGGTTGCAGTACCTGGGAAGTCCTTTTATCAATCCCAGTGCATGTGCTCAGCCTTGGGGACTAATATCATCCCATCCTCCATTATGGCTGCATTAACAAATCTCCTCTCTGAGTCATTTTGTGTGAAGTCTTTCACTTTCTGTTTCTCCTTAAGCTTAGTCTTCGGAATTACTTTGTATTATCTTAAATGTACAGTAGTTCCTAAGGAGATTCTCCAGCTCAGATCAGCACAGTACAGCAAATCTCATCATCTCATCTCATCATCTCATCTCATCTCATCTCATCTCATCATCTCATCTCATCTCATCTCATCTCATCATCTCATTGTTACAGATATCGGGTTTCAACCAAGCACGTTTCACACAAGCTTGAAGGAGGAGGCAGCCTCTGCTGTAACCTAATCTTACTTGCTTTGTGTGGGAGGGGCTGAACCCCAATTTCCTGTTCCTGTTCCCTTCATTTTCCCTCTTTCCAGTTTTGAATCTCCTACCAAGGAGGATGGTCAGCTATGGCTGTCCACGTTGCTCATACATGCATTCAGCAAGGCCACATTAAGAAGACTGTGGGTTTGGTCAGAACCTATCGCTCGCACACATGAACCATCCTCTGCTACCATGAAACTGATCTACAATAAAACTGTAAGCTATTTTTCTGTAACTTTACATTAACGTGTGAAGTGTGTTTATTTTGTGTTTTGAACTTATTAAGCCTTGTGCAAGTTTACTGGGATGCTTCTGCTCTGCCAAACTAGATTAAAAACTGCATGGACTTCTGTTATTAACATTCCAGAATTCCTACACTCATCTCATCTCATCTCATCTCATCTCATCTCATCTCATCTCATCTCATCTCATCTCATCTCATTTCATCATCTCAATCATCTCATCATCTAATCTCATCTCATCATCTCATCCTCATTATTATATTGTTAGCAGTTGTTATATGATCTGATCACAAATTGGGACAACTTTGTGTGCTGTCAATAAGCCACCAGAATCAGGTCTATGTCTACCTCTAAGCAAGGTGAATGGGCACCTACAGCACCATCTTTGTCTATTTTCAAAGCATCCTCAAAGAAGGGCAATTCTTCACTTTCCCAACCCAACCCAGACATACCTGCTGAATCCAACATAGCACACTTATGGCAGGGGTTGTGACTCACTTATCTAGCGGTGTTGCCAGGGTATAGTAAAAAAAAATTAAGATTGTGGCCACAATGGTGCGATTGAAGCTTAACCTGGTTTTTATGTGCATCGTGACTACCATCTTGAATTTTTTGACCATATCCTGTAGACTCCCCTGTACCTATTGTATCCATACTCTGCAGTAGAGCTGCTATTTTAAGTTGTTTGGAATCTCCAGGAATCCTCTATGACTCAGACCTCTTCCTATGACATTTATTAGATTTGCTTTTCTTTTTTATCTTCATCTTCTTGCTGTTGTTATTCTTCATGGTATTATTGTTTGTATTATACATTTCCTCCTTTGCAACCCAGCATGTGGGGGCACATTAGTCCAGCAAGCAGTAAAATAAAACAGCCCAAGTCCAATTGAAATTCCAGAGTCCAATAAAACAGAGTAGAATGCAAAACAAGATAAAACAAAATAAAAGGAAAAAATTAACAGAAAATACAATTTATAAAATATGCTGGGGAGTGCCTGTAAAAGGGTACTTCCATATCACCAACTCCTTCTGCATCAATCTGCCTCTTGAAAAGGGCTTCCCCCAATAGTTCCTAGTCCTTTGGAAGAGAAGAAATTAAATGTACTTGCACAACAGTCCTTCAGACACTTGACAATTTCTATGATGGATCTCCTTGATCATATCTTCTCTAACCTAAATACCACCAACTTGCCTTAACAGCAGCCATGGCATGGCAGGGGAAAATGTATTTAATAATATAAACATTCCACAGTTGAGGAAGATGGCCTTAACATTCCTCAATGATCTTCTGATCTGGGCTTTCCTCTTTTCACCTTGGAGAAATTTCTGGATTGGGCAAGATTGAATTCTTCAAGTAATCCTTGTGCAGAAAAGCAACAGAATTGATCACCACCATCAGAAGCAACAGTTCAAAAGGAATGGGTTACAAGAGCACTGCATTCTGATCAGTACAGCTTTTCAAAGACAAGCTTTGGGGACATAAGAAGAAAGTATTTTTCAATTTTAATTAAAACAGCAACAACAATCATTTCAGAACCAATGATTACTGGAGTCATTGACTAATGAAGAGATCAGATGGACTGGGATTTCAGGTAAAGAAATTACAGTTTTATTCTGTCATTTCTGGAGGTATCTAGTCTGTACCTGGACAATAGATTTGCCTACTCCTATGCCTCTGATTTCAAGTCCTACAAGATGTCCTGCAGCAATGAAGAAGAAAGCTCTTGTAGGAGCTTGTGAACAGTTCATCTTCGGCACGACTGTTAACAGCTCTGAAGTTCCCTCCTTTTGATAACTGAATTATTGTCATCTTTGTTACTCAAATGCAGCTGTCAGGCATTATTATGAGGACTAGAGTGTATATGTCATGCCGGCCACATGACCGTGGAAGCATCTTCGGACAATGCTGGCTCTTCGGCTAACAAACGGAGATGAGCACCGGCCCCTAGAGTCGGACACGACTGCACAAATGTACAGGGGGAACCTTTACCTTATAGAGTGTATATATATATTTCCAGGGCTAAGAGAAGGAATTTGTATCTCACCTTGACCATAACCATTCAAAATAACCTTGAGCAAGTTGTTGTCCTCTCAGTCTCTGTCTCTTGACAAGGTGGGGATGAGAGCAACGCTGTCCTACGTTTCTGACAAGAAACCACCAAGAGTGTGGTTGATCAAATACATTATCGATCAAATACCTTGATATTTGTCCCACACAAATACATATCTATCCTCAGCTTCATTATGACTATGGAAGGGAAATATTTCAGTAGAGGGAATATTATAGTTACCAGCATCTACAGAGAGAGGAAAGATCCTATTTTGAGTTGAGAGGTTTAGGAGAGTCTTAGGATTTTTTAAATAGTTCTGTATAAAACGGCATAGCTTCTGTGAGTGCAAGAGATTTCATAACCTGTTTGTTTCACTGAAGAGCCTTTGTTCAGCCAGTTTACGAGCTCCCCTGACCCAAGGTTGTTTCAGAAAAAATAAACAAACAGACATGTAAAATAAATTGGAGCAGAGCTTTGAAAGGCTTGTGAAAAGGTGGCCTCCTCCATATACACTATCATAGTCTGAAGGGGAACTATGATGTACGTAACAGGAAAAGCTTTAACTAAGTAAAAGCAAATCTAAATCTATGGTTCTCTTGTATGCCAAGAGGCTTGGTGGGATCTTCTGTGCAAAATGTCTTCTTGCCTCCCAGAAGTACACACCCATATGATGAAATAATAGATGCAATCTTAATGAGCTAATCCAATAGAGCTGCTCTTTAATCTGTCACGCGTGGAGGGTTGGGAGGATTTAGGCCAACCCACTCCTCCCAGCGAAACCTAAACATAGGCTTGGACTCATTCCAGGGAAAATTAGCTATGGCAATGAGACTCTGGTTAGCTAATTTATTTCATAGGTATCAATGGAATTGAGTCATGACTAATTTTAGCTGGATTTAGACCATTCTGCAGAACAGAACAGAACAGAACAGACACACACACACACACACATACATACATAAATATAGACACATGTACTGTATTGTGTGTTTCAAATTCATTTTATTTCAGCCCAAGATAATTTCAGCTTAAGATAATACTGAAAACTATAGCATTATGAATTCTCCCAAACTCAACAATCTAGGTATACAGAAGATAAGCAACTAAAACAGAGCTTTCCAAACTTTTCATGTTAGTGACACACTTTTTAGACATGCATCATTTTGCGACACACTCTTACAGCAGGGCACAAGGCAGGCACTAGGACCTGCACGGAATCACAGCTGGTTTGGAGGCAGCAAGGCACAAGGCAGGCTCTAGGACCACGTGGAATCCTGTCAGGGCAGGTTTGGAGGCAGCCAGGCACAAGGCAGGCACTAGGACCTGCGCTGAGTCACAGCAGGTTTGGAGGCAGCAAGGCACAAGGCAGGCACTAGGACCTGTGCGGAATCACAGCAGGTTTGGAGGCAGCAAGGCACAAGGCAGGCACTAGGACCTGCATGGAATCCTGGCAGGGCTCGGAGGCAGCAGCAGCCACGACACACCCAGACACTGCAGCCAACACACTAATGTGTCCCGACACACAGTTTGGAAAGCTCTGAACTAAAACATTCAATTTATAACACAGCATTCTAATATCCTTATAGAATTAAAATCTAAATGACCTACCAAGTTAGCTATAATTAATATATTAAAACTATCTGGTAAAGTATTGATTTTAGATAAGACAATGACTATATGCTATCATAGAAGTAATGAAAAATGATGCAATATGAGTTTATGTTAACTATAAGGAGAATAAAAATAAAAGTAGTAAAACTTTCTATGCTAATTGGCTATAATAATAGGATTGTCAAAAAAGGTCACTAAAAGACCAAACATAGCAGACATCAAACATGGAAATCATACAACCATATGCACATTTTGTTAAATTTAATGCTTACCAGTGATTAATTCCTGGCAAATTTTATGAGCCATTGTATAAAATTTAGACACGTTGTATATTGCAGTAGGATTATAATTTTAAGAAAGGTCAAAAGAAGTAATATTAGTCAGTATGGAGAGTGCTTTTAAGTTTTGGGAAATGAGAGGTTGTTGTATGTCTTTATATAATACTTAAGAAAAAACAACATGTTTGATAGTCTCAATATGCTCAGATGCATGGAGACAAAGACCCTATGGAAAATAATGTACCCTCAAGCACTCCAATCAGTTTCATGTAGCACACTTTAGTCTGTTGCAGGCTAACTTTAATAGTTCATTGGCTACATTTCAGAACCAGGAATGTCCCTTCAACTGAGTGATAGTCTATAGTACCGTTTAGAGCTACCTTGTTGCAAATGCTATAATAGCATAATGGTTGTAACACTTGCCCTATAAATAGAAAAGTGTAGGTTCAAAATCTGGTAGAAATATTTTTATTCCTATTTTTCTTTCTTTGAGCATCCTACTTTTCCATGTATGTGTGTGTGTGTGTGTGCGTGTGTGTGTTTGTGTACGTGTGCTTAAGCCTACTGGAATACCATTTTATCATTTTTCCCATCACCTGAAGCCCACAGGTTATTTGAACTATATGGGAGTTTCTATCTTGGGTTACTGAATAAAAACAATGAAATGATGTACTGCTGGACATTTTTCTTTTCTTTTTTAATGTTTCTGCTAGGTTTCAAATTAGCAGTCTTCCATTTACAAGGCAAATGTTACAACCAACGTGCTATTATAGCATTTATGTTAAAGCAATCTCTAAACTCATAAAAAGGAAATGGGGTATTAAGGAAAATTGTTTAAAGATTTTTCCTTTGCCTGCATTATGCACATTTTGATTCTTTAACTTTGTATATTTAATTCAATTTAATGCACATACACATATGATATGCATAGCTTTTTTTAAACTAAGGCGCTGCATGGTCTTATATCATATTCTTATCTATTTTCAGTCAGACAACAGGCCAAGGAAATCTTCAGATAGAGAATCCTGGATGTCAGTGTTTAAACTGACATAGAGTTACTTATAATCACTAAAGCTCTAAAATGGTTGGCCAAGAGCAAAAGGTCATTTAAAATAGAAAAATACTTGACTGCGGTCTTGATACATGGGCAAAGAATGGCCTTTACCAGGGCAAGATTCGAACTGCTCGATTCTATGGTAAAATATGGGTGATTCTAGAAAATTCAGTACCATATCAGAAAAAGAAGTGCATGTGTGGTGCATCAGCTATAGAAGTCATCATGCATGCTCTATTTGATTTACATGTACTGTATATGTCTCAGCAAGGGCCCAGTATCTATTTCCATTAAGAGGTAGAACAGTTCACTGGGACTCTTACATTAGATCAGTGTTTCTCAACCTTGGCAATTTGAAGATGTGTGGACTTCAACTCCCAGAATTCCCCAGCCAGCCTTGCAAGGAGTTGAAGTCCACACATCTTCAAGCTGCCAAGGCTGAGAAACACTGTATTAGATTGTCTTATCTCCTTCAGGAGGTAAATGTAGTTAGCAGCACTGCCAAGTTTATAGTTAGGAAGGAAAGGTTCCCCTGTGCAAGCACCGAGTTATATGAGCCCTGGGGAGACGCCACTTTCGCGACGTTTTCCTGGCAGACTATAGAGCGGGGTGGTTTGCCATTGCCTTCCCAAGTCGTGATTACCTTTCCCCCAGCAAGCTGGGTACTCATTTTACTGACCGCGGAAGGATGGAAGCCTGAGTCAACCTGAGCCGGCTACCTGAGAACCAGCTTCCGCTGGGATCAAACTCAGGTCGTGGGGAGAGTTTTGGTTTCAATACTGCCGCCTACCACTCTGCGCCACGCGAGGCTCAAGTTTATAGTTAAGGCTGCCCAAATGAGAGATTGGTGTTTTAGGACAGATTGGGGTCACTTGCAAAGGTGGTGAACATATTTTAATTTGGTGAAATAACTATACCTATTCTATTTTACTGTTTCTGATGTGACATTGTGTTTTGAGTTTCATATGGTCTTCTGACTAATCAACAGAAATCTTCTTCCATCAAATTATATATGTCCAGTAAAACCCACCCACATGGAGGGAAGATGGCACCGATGAGCTGACAGGACAATCCTTTGCTTTGTGTCTCATTTTATTTTATTTGTTATTTTATTTTATGTTGCTGTCTAATTTTGATAAACAGGCATAACGTCCTGAGCATCTTGAAATTTAACTCAAACTTCTCCAGAAAAGAAGACGGAATGGGGAAAGGAAAAATTATAGCAGAACAAGTCCAAACTTCCAGACTCTAACTAAACCAATTCAAGGTGGGTCCAATTCAAGGTGTTGGTTATCACCTTTAAAGCCCTACATGGCATGGGACCAGGTTACCTGAGAGACCGTCTCATCCCCAGAACATCAACCCGCCCCACCCGGTCATGCAGAGAGGGCATGCTATCAACCCCGTCGGTAAGGGAATTTCACTTGACGGGGTCCAGGAGGCGCGCCTTCTCTGCAGTGGCGCCCGCCCTTTGAAACATTCTGCCCCTGGAGATGAGGCAGGCCCCCACACTCCTGACCTTCTGGAAACAATTGAAGACCTGGCTCTGCCACCTTGCCTGGGATGGGAAGGGTAGCAGCTCCTCTTGGGGTTGGCTTGCGCCATAGAGCTCTTTTAAATATGACCTCATTGCCTCTTGGATTTTATATTTATATCTAATTTATTTTTTCTTAGGGTTGTTATATTGTATTTTATATGTTTTAATTGCTGATTTTGCTGTAAACCACCCAGAGTCCCCCTTTTGGGGGCAGATGGGCAGTGATAGAAGTTGGATAAATAAATAAATAAACCATCAAAACAGCCAAAACTTGACAAATATATGTTGGATTCACCTATAGGAAGAAAAATGATTCCCCATTGATTTTCTGGAGGAGAAAGGTGGTAGGGCACAGGAGAACTGTCAAATGTCCAGTCTGAATATCCTGCAAGCTATTGCTGAAGTGCCTCAGTTCAGGCAGAATTTTCTTAAACTGGCATGAGCGTAGGAGAGGCGCTTAAGTGGTAAGCCCAATTATGCCCGGCATTGGTTGAATCAATTGTAAGAAGACATTCTACTCTGAAAGTCAAGTCAAGTCTCTCTTGCACTCATAACTGGGGAATATGCCAGGTAAACAGGAAAGAATTAAAAAAAAAAGGATTAAAGCATAATGAAGAGCTGGTTTATCTCTGTGAGCCAAAATATTTTGAACATACTTTAAGGTGCATGGCTAATTCTCTGGGGGCAGGCGGGGAGGGAGGGAGAATCATTTTAGAAGGCATAACTTATTTTTCTTTGGAACATCTTAATTGTTGTAAATTAAACAGGGCTGACTGCCAGGTGCAAAAATGCAGAACCTTTCAGGTGTTTCATTATATATCTTAGTAATACAATAATTAGAGTAGAAAAGCCTCTCCTAAATTAAACTCCACTTCAGGTCATCATATTCTTGACACAGTATGAATATAAAAGGCGAGACTTTCCTTTGATGATGTGTTTTATACCAGTTTTTAAATTAATTAATAAAATAACATGCTGCAGCTCAACATATAAAAGGTAAAGTTTCGCCCCGCACATTCGTGCAGTCGTGTCCGACTCTAGGGGCCGGTGCTCATCTCCGTTTGTTAGCCGAAGAGCCAGCATTGTCCGAAGACGCTTCCACGGTCATGTGGCCGCATGACGCGCGTGGAACACTGTTACCTACCCACCGAAGTGGTACCTATTAATCTACTTGCATTTGCGTGCTTTCGAATTGCTAGGTTGGCAAGAGCTGGAGCTAGTGCGGGACCTCACTCCGCACGTAGGGCTAGGGATTCCAACCTCCGAACTTGCTATCTTCCAATCGACAAGCCTGGCGTCTTACCCGCTGAGCCACCACACCCCCTTATATATACATATATACATATATACATATATACATATATACATATATACATATATACATATATACATATATACATATACATATACATATACATATACATATACATATACATATACATATACATATACATATACATATACATATACATATACATATACCTTGACATTAATTCCTGGGTTCCCACAAGCAGTTTCATAAATTTCTCTTGAGGGCCACAGACAAAGAGGGTTGGTGCAGTCAAGTCATTGATTTAATCACACTTAAAGGCCCCAGGACTTGGTAGTATTTAGATAACTCATTTTCCTCCTAAAGGGGCGTGGTGGCTCAGCGGGTAAGTAGATTAATAGGTACCACTTCAGTGGGTAGGTAACAGCGTTCCGTGTGCGTCATGCCGGCCACATGACCGTGGAAGCGTCTTCGGACAACGCTGGTTCTTCGGCTAACAAACAGAGATGAGCACCGGCCCCTAGAGTCGGACACAACTGTGCGGGGGGAACCTTTACCTTTACCTTTTAAAGGCCTCAGGACTTGGTAGTATTTAGATAACTCATTTTCCTCCTAAAACCTCTTTTTAGAGATGCCTTTCTGAGAAATTCTAACCAGTGTCCTGCTCAGTTCCTTAGATCATTCCTCTGAGGAACGCAAGAATACTTTATATTTTATTTTTTTTAAAACCAAGCTTTATTTATTTCCAAATAAAATTACATAGAAATTTTTTTAACATAAAAAACTACATATTACATATAATACAATACATACACCACAATACAACAGAAAAACAACTAAAGCAAAGCATATAGATGAAAGAAATAACGAAGAAAAAGAAAGAATATATATATATATATATATATATATATATATATATATATACACACACACACACACACACACACACACACACACAAATATATAAATATATAAATATATAAATATATACATACATACATACATACATACATACATACATACATACTTCCTTTTTCTTTGTTATTTCTTTCATCTGTATGTTTTGTTTTAGTTGTTTTTCTATTGTATAATTGAGATAGCCGGAAGTCACTTTATATATATATAAGCTGCTCAAAAAAATAAAGGGAACACTGAAATAAGACATCCTAGATCTGAATGAATGAAATATTCGTATTAATTACTTTGTTCATTACATAGTTGAATGTGCTGACAACAAAATCACACAAAAAGCAATGGAAATCAAATGTAAGCAACCCCTGGAGGTCTGGATGTGGAGTTACACTCAAAAATTAACGTGGAAAAGAACACTACAGGCTGATCCAACGTTGATGTAATGTCCTTAAAACAAGTCAAAATGAGGCTCAGTAGTGTGTGTGGCCTCCACATGCCTGTATGACCTCCCTACAATGCCTGGGCATGCTCCTGATGAGGTGGCGGGTGGTCTCCTGAGGGATCTCCTCCCACACCTGGACTAAAGCATCCCCCAACTCCTGGACAGTCTGTGGTGCAACGTGGCGTTGGTGGATGGAGCGAGACATGATGTCCCAGATGTGCTCAATTGGATTCAGGTCTGGGGAACGGGCGGGCCAGTCCATAGCATCAATGCCTTCGTCTTGCAGGAACTGCTGGCACACTCCAGCCACATGAGGTCTAGCATTGTCTTGCATTAGGAGGAACCCAGGGCCAACCGCACCAGCATATGGTCTCACAAGGGGTCTGAGGATCTCATCTCGGTACCTAATGGCAGTCAGGCTACCTCTGGCAAGCACATGGAGGGCTGTGCGGCCCCCTAAAGAAATGCCACCCCACACCATTACTGACCCACTGCCAAACCGGTCATGCTGGAGGATGTTGCAGGCAGCAGAACGTTCTCCACGGCGTCTCCAGACCCTGTCACGTCTGTCACATGTGCTCAGTGTGAACCTGCTTTCATCTGTGAAGAGCACAGGGCGCCAGTGGCGAAGTTGCCAATCTTGGTATTCTCTGGCAAATGCCAAACGTCCTGCACGGTGTTGGGCTGTAAGCACAACCCCCACCTGTGGACGTCGGGCCCTCATACCACCCTCATGGAGTCTGTTTCTGACCGTTTGAGCAGCCACACGCACATTTGTGGCCCACTGGAGGTCATTTTGCAGGGCTCTGGCAGTGCTCCTCCTGTCCCTCCTTGCACAAAGGCAGAGGTAGCGGTCCTGCTGCTGGGTTGTTGCCCTCCTACGGCCTCTTCCATGTCTCCTGATGTACTGACCTGTCTCCTGGTAGCGACTCCATGCTCTGGACACTACGCTGACAGACACAGCAAACCTTCTTGCCACAGCTCGCATTGATGTGCCATCCTGGATGAGCTGCACTACCTGAGCCACTTGTGTGGGTTGTAGACTCCGTCTCATGCTACCACTAGAGTGGAAGCACCGCCAGCATTCAAAAGTGACCAAACCATCAGCCAGAAAGCATAGGAACTGGGAAGTGGTCTGTGGTCACCACCTGCAGATCCACTCCTTTATTGGGGATGTCTTGCTAACTGCCTATGCTTTCCGCCTGTTGTCTATTCCATGTGCACAACAGCATGTGAAATTGATTGTCAACCAGTGTTGCTACCTAAGTGGACAGTTTGATTTCACAGAAGTGTGATTGACTTGGACTTACATTGTGTTGTTTCAGTGTTCCCTTTATTTTTTTGAGCAGTGTGTGTGTGTGTGTGTGTGTGTGTGTGTGTGTGTATATATATATATATATATATATATATATATATATACATACATACACACACACACACACACACACATAAATAAATAAATAAATAAATAAATAAATAAATAAATCTGACTTCCAGCTATCTCAATTATAGATATACTAATTAATATAGTATATTCTCTTACTATTAATTTATCTGTATTTTCATTATTTCTATCCAGTAAACTCACTATTGTATAAATCCCATAATCATAACTTCATCCTTTTCTGTCATCAGCAGATATTCTAAAAATGGTTGCCATGTTTTGGTAAATCTAAAAATAGTTTTGTCTCTTATCAATTCTGTCAATTTCGCCATTTGTGCCAAGTCCATTAATTTAATTATCCATTCTTGTACTCTTGGTATTTGTGGTTCCTTTCATCGTTGTGCATAAAGTATTCTAGCAGCCGTAATCATATGTAGCAGTAAATTTCCATACTTTTTCTCCAAATCTTCCTCCATTAAACCTAATAAAAACAATTCTAGCTTTTTTGTTATATTTACTTTAAGAATTTTCTGGATAACTTTAGATATCTGTTCCCAGTATTTTTTTGTTTTTTCGCATGTCCACCATAAATGATAGAAGGTTCCTACTCCTTGTGAGCATTTCCAACATACATTTGTTACATTTTTGAAATTTTTTGATAATTTATCAGGTGTTAAGTACCATCTGTACATCATTTTGTAAAAAAATTCCTTTAAATTATAACTCAGCGTAAATTTTAAACTTTTTGTCCACATTTTTTCCTATTGATCCATCATAATATTGTATCCAAAATTACTAGCCCATTTTACCATACAGTCCTTAACTTGTTCATCCTCCAAATTCATTTGTAGTAACATCTTATACATTTTGGCTATAATATGTTCATTATTCATAAAAAGTTGTTTCTCAAAGTAAGTTGTTTCATTTACAAATCTATAGTTCTTTTTATCCAGCTTAAAATGCTCAAATAATTGCATGTAGTTAAACCAATGACATATATGGCCTTCCATCTCTAGTTTTTCTCTTGTTTTAAACATTGGTTTACCTTCTTCAAAAATTAATAGATCTTTGTATCTTAACAATTTTATATCTCCAGCACTTTCTTTCTTGCAAATGCCTCCTGTGGTGTTAACCAAAGAGGTATATTATGTACCAATCTAACTTTATATTTCTCCCAGATCCTTAATATAGCCTTCCTGAGAGATCGCTCCCGGGTGTTGAGGCTGCCGGTACGCTGAGCCGAGCTCTCCATTTTGGCTCTGTGGCTTTCCTGCTTGCAGCGGTTTAAAAAAAAAACCTGCTGAAACTACTTCTTTGAAGAAAAGAAGAGCAGAAGATTAACCACTGAAGGGTCACTGGACTCACCGCTCTTCCCCAACCCCCGTATTTCCACCACGGGGGAAGGGAAATTGACGCGGTGAAAGCGACTGGAGGAGACATCGTTGCTCTGCAGGAAGCCGTGAATTCTTTAAGATAAGTAGTACCAAAGCCCAACCTTTTAGACACTAGTTTTTGTTTTCTTTTCAATTAAGATTTACCTATTACTATCTAAGATCTTTCTACGGACATGATTAATAATGCTGGTGCTTTTATAACTTTCTTGTCAAAGAGGCTGTGAAACGGTGGGAACCTAAAGACTAATTGACTTTGCTAAAAGTTAAAGTGACACTGCCTATTGACAAATGGTCTAATTGCTTAATTGGAATTATTTTGTTTTATTTGGACTTTGAACCTTGGCGGACTAATGAATTGCTGATTTAAAATTCCCTCTTTTCTATTTTGAGGTTGTATTTTTTTATGCTGTTTGAATACTATCTGAAATATATAAGATATTTTTTAATTGTTTATACCCTGTATATTATTTGGATTTTTCCTATTTTCTTTTTTATATATACAGTAACCATATATATATATATATATATATATATATATATATATATATACACACATATATATATACATATACATATACATATACATATATATATATATATATATATACATATACATATACATATACATATACATATACATATACATATACATATACATATACACAGTAAACATACAAACTACTCTTCAAACGCCACCTCCAACTTCTTGAAAGATTCCATCAACGCTGCCTCCGAAAAATTCTGCAAATTACTTGGGAAGATAGGAGGACTAATGTTAGCGTATGAGAAGAAGCGAAAACCACCAGCATTGAAACAATGATCATCCAACATCAACTTCGCTGGACCGGTCATGTTGTTCGAATGCCTGACCATCGTCTTCCAAAGCAGCTACTTTACTCCCAACTTAAGAATGGAAAACAGAATATTGGTGGACAGCAAAAGAGATTCAAAGATACTCTCAAAGCTAATTTAAAAAAATGTAATATCAGCATTGAGAACTGGGAAGCCCTAACTCATGAGCGTTTCAATTGGAGGTCAGCCTTTATTAATGGCGCTATGGACTTTGAAGAAGCACGAGTACAGGGCGAAAGGGAGAAAAGAGCTAAAAGGAAGGCATGTCAGGCAAACCCTCATCATGACCGTCTCCCACCCGGAAACCTATGCCCCCACTGTGGGAGGTTGTGCGGATCCAGAATTGGCCTTTACAGCCACTTACGGATCCACCGTTAAAATTTTACCTTTGGAAGACAATCTTACTCGGCTACGAGTGATCGCCAATGAACCATATACTTTTAAGATTTTAATTGCTTGTATTTTGGAGAACAAAGATAGTTGGAGAATTGAAGCCCTTTCTCCCTCCCCCCCTCCCCTTTGGCTGGACTTGTGGATATAAATCTGTCTGAGAAACCTTGGGATTGTTTACTGTTTTTCAAAGATATTTTATCTATAACTGAGAAGAAAAAAAACTCTGCTGCTTTTTTATCTTCTACTTTCTCTATGCAAGGACTTTCGTACTAACTAGATTACAATTTGACTGTCATGACAACTACTATGAAAGGGCAGTTTTGTTTTTACTTTTTGTATTTTTTACCTACTCCCCCTTTTTTTTTTTGAATAATTCCCAATCCCTCCTCCCTCCTTTTTTTTTTTTTTGCTTGTCTTTGTTTCCCTTTTCCTCCTGTCTTTTTTATCCTTACAGGAACATCATCTACAGCATGGTGACCATGGCTGCCAGGGAGAAGAGAGACAGAGACAAGGAAAGGGAGAAAGAGACTGGAAGGATGTCCACAGATTCCACAGCAATACCTTCAGAACCACCATCAGATATGAAAATTTTTTTGGATGCGATTACAGTATTGAACAAAAAAAATAGAAGATTCAATTGACTCTTTAGATAAAAAAATGGACAAAAAGATAGATAATTTAGGCCAACAAGTAGATAAAAAAATGGAAGATATGAAAGAAGATTTAACTAAAGAGATAAAACAGGAATTTAGAAAGGAAATACAGAAAGTTAAGGAGGTAGTGAATAGCTTATCAGGGGAACTTAAAGAGACACAAGGACAGGTACAAAATTAGAAATTAAATCAGAATCTACTACTAAAGATATAGAACATAATTTAGATGCTATTGCACTAGCAGAAATGAGAGAGAAATAATTTATCCTGAGACTGAGAGCTGTTCCAGAACAATCAAATGAGAATACAAGAGAAAATATAAAAAGGTAAAGGTTCCCCCCGCACATTTGTGCAGTCGTGTCCGACTCTAGGGACCGGTGCTCATCTCCGTTTGTTAGCCGAAGAGCCAGCGTTGTCCGAAGACGCTTCCACGGTCATGTGGCCGCATGACATGCGCGGAACTCTGTTACCTACCCACCGAAGTGGTACCTATTCATCTACTTGCATTTGCATGCTTTTGAATTGCTAGGTTGGCAAGAGCTGGGGCTAGTGCGGGAGCTCACTCCGCATGCAGGGCTAGGGATTCGAACCTCCGAACTTGCGATCTTCCAATCGGCAAGCCTGGCGTCTTACCCACTGAGCCACCACGCCCCACAGAGAAAATATAGTTGGTGGTTTAGCCCAATTTTTAGAGATGGAAGAACAAGATCTTGACTCTGAAATAGATAAAATCTTTAGAGTCAACTCACGTTATGCCAGAGAAAAGAATGCGCCAAGAGATATATTGATATACTTTGTGAGGAAAGTTATAAAAGAGCAAATTCTGAAGAAACATTATAACACCAGATTAAATATAGCAGGGAAAGATATAATTATTTTAAAAGAAGTACCCTTGAGAATATTAAGCAAAAGAAAAGATTACTCCTTCTTTACAGACAAATTAAAACAAAATAACATACCATTTAGATGGGAAAGATTAGAAGGAGTATCTTTTATATTTAAAGGGCAAAGATATAAGATAACTTCCATCCTAAAAGCAAAAGCATTCTTGGAGAAACACAAGACAGACATGAGTGATGCATCCAAAGATTTGGAGGAAAAGAGAGAGACATCTAAAGATAAAGAGAAGAGTGAAGATTTATCGGATATGGGAGCCTCTGGACTGGATTTAAGAAAGGACTTTTAAACATCAAAATACTATGGACTATAAGTACTTAACATGGAATATCAATGGGGCTAACTCCCCCTAAAAAAGAAAAAAAAATCTTTCATTTTTTGAAAAAACTGAGATTGGATATAACTTGTCTACAAGAGACTCATATTTGCAAAAAAGACACCAAGTATTTGATACAAAAACAATTAGGAGAAGAATTTATTTCAGCTGGATTAAAAAATACTAAAGGGGTAGTTTTATAAGGTATATACAACAAAAATTGAATCCAAAATTGATATTGACTGATGATGAAGGAAGATATATTGCAGTGGAAGTTAATATACAAGGGACTAAAACATTGATGGTTGGACTTTATGCTCCAAACTTTGATAAAGGACTATTTTATAAAAAATTGATGGATAAACTTTTGGATTTATCATATGAGAATTGGTGTTTTATGGGTGACTGGAATGGGGTGATTCTCCCAATGGAAGATAGACACTCACAAAAAAATGTGAAACCTACACAGGGAAAACTACCCCAAACATTTTTTGATTTGAAAGACATGTTGGACTTACAAGATATTTGGAGACTTATAAATGGGAACTCTAAAGAATATACATATTACTCAGAGAGGTATAAATCATTTTCCAGAATAGATATGTTCTTGATTCCTAAAAGTTTAATGATGGATGTTAATAAGGTTGAAATATTACCTAAAACTTTCTCAGATCATAATCCTGTACTGCTAACTATCAAAGGGAAAAGGAATGCATTTCGATGGAGATTAAATGAGTCAATTTTTTGGAAAGAGGATATTGTAGATATATGTAAGAAAAAGTTAAGAGGATATTTTTTACTGAATTTAAATAAGGGTACTAGTACTCAAATTGTCTGGGATGCTAACAAAGCTTATATGAGCGGTTATTTTATCCAATATAATGCTCAAATGAAGAGAAAGAAACGAGAAAAAATTCAACTAATTCTAGATGAAATTAAAAGTAAAGTGATATGTTTGATGGATAAACCAATGGATGATACATTGGTGACTCAAATTAAATTCCTACAAAAGCAAATATCGATGATTTTGATACAGGAAATAGAGACTCAAATGAAATTTACGAAACAAAAATATTTTGAATTTGCAAACAAACCAGGAAGATGGTTAGCCTACAAACTGAGAAAACAAAGACAAAAAAAATGTAATCTCTAATATACAACACGAAGGGAAAATCTTAGTGAATAATGTAGATATACAAGAAGCTTTTCATTCTTATTATTCAGCATTATATAAAAAACAGGATGTTCAACTAGCAGATATTGATGAATATATGAGTAAGCAAAAACTAACTGTTCTAGATGATCAACAAAGAATCATGCTTAATAATCCTATAACAATAGAGGAAATGACAATGGCCTTTAAGAAAATTAATAGTGGAAAAACACCTGGACCTGATGGCCTATCGGCAGCCTATTATAAATGTTTTGAAGATGAACTATGTATACCTCTACAGAAAACTATGAATTCGATTTTGGAAACAGGAATCATGCCGGAAACTTGGAAAGAGGCCCATATTACATTGATCCCGAAGGAACAGCAAGACTTGACTTCAACAAAGAATTATAGACCAATATCATTATTGAATAATGACTATAAGATATTGACAACAGTGTTGGCAGAAAGAATGAAAAATATTCTTAGAAATTTTATTCATCAAGATCAAGCAGGATTTTTACCTAAAAGACAAATTAGAGACAATGTTAGAAATGTCCTGGATGTTTTGGAGTACTTGGAACAACATAATGAAAAACAAGCTGCATTGATATTCGTAGATGCTGAAAAAGCTTTTGATAATTTAAATTGGTCTTTTATGTTTAAAGTATTGAAGACTATGAATTTTGGAGGAAATTTTATTCAGTGGATTAAATCAATATATACTCCACAATTTGCAAAAATAATTGTTAATGGAGAATTTAGTAAACCATGTGCAATACGGAAAGGTACAAGACAAGGTTGTCCTTTATCTCCACTTTTGTTTATATTGGTCTTAGAAGTCTTGCTCAGAGATATTAGACAAGAAGATGGTATTCACGGTATTAGAGTTAAAAAGGAAGTTTATAAACTAAGAGCCTTTGCTGATGACCTAGTCATTACCTTAGAGAACCCACTGGATGGGATTGAGTTATTGATGCAGAAATTGGAAGACTTTGGGTCGTTAGCAGGGTTCAAAGTGAACCTACAAAAAACAAAAGTTTTGACTAAGAATATGGATTACCATCAACAAGAGAAATTGAGAGAAATGACAGGTTATTCTATGGAGAAAAAAGTAAAATATTTGGGAGTATATTTAACATCTAAAAATGTCAAATTATTTAAGAATAATTATATTCCACTTTGGACAGATATTAAAAAAGACCTAGATCGATGGGAAAAATTGCAATTATCATTATTAGGTAGAATATCAGCGATCAAAATGAATATCTTACCACGAATCTTATACCTTTTTCAAACAATACCTATCTTGACATCAGAGGAACCATTTAAACAATGGCAGAGGGATATTTCCAAGTTTATCTGGCAAGGGAAAAAACCAAGAATAAAATGTAAAGTTCTACAAGATTCAAAAGAAAGAGGTGACTTAGGCCTCCCGGACTTGAAATTATATTATGCAGCCTGTGGTTTTGTATAGCTTAAAGAATGGATTGTTTTGAAAAATGAAAAATTATTGAATTTGGAGGGTCATGAATTAAGATTTGGATGGCATGGATATTTATGGTATGACAAAGCTAAAGTTAATGTGGACTTTAAAAATCATTATATTAGAAGATCTTTGCTGAGAATTTGTAATAAATACAAGCCAACCTTATGTTATAAGAGACCCTTATGGATTTCTACGCAAGAAGCATTTCACAGAACAAAAGTAAGAAATAAAGATAAATGACTGACTTATAAGGACTTTTTTAAAAAAGAACAAGGGCATTATGTAACAAAATCAAAAGAAGAACTTGCTCAAGAAGGATATACTTTTCAATGGCTTTCATATATGCAACTTATAGAGAAATTCAAATTAGACAAAAAAAATTGGAATTTGAACAAACTAAATCGGAGTTTGAGATACAACTATGTGAAACAGATGAACACCTAATTGCTAAAATGTATAAATTACTGTTAAAAGGAGAAATGGTGGAGGAACAAGTTAAAGATGGCATGATTCAATGGGCAAAAAAATATTGGACATAATATACAAATGCAACAATGGGAAGATATGTGGAACAAAGGATTAAAATTCACTCTGTGTTACAATTTGAAGGAAATTTTTTGTAAGATGATGTACAGGTGGTACGTGACCCCACAAAAATTTGCTAAAATGTATGGGAATGTCTCCAACTTATGTTGGATATGTAAAAAACAAGAGGGGTCTTTTTACCACATGCGGTGGACATGTGAGGTGGCAAAGAAATTTTGGACTGAAATACATTCATTGATGCAAAATATATCACAAACAAGAATTCCATTTAAACCAGAAATATTTTTACTTGGTCTATTAGATGTACAAATAGAGAAACACTTCATTAGAATTTAACAATACATTATTACAGCAGCAAGACTTCTTTATGCACAAAATTGGAAAAATCAAACTTTACCAACAATACAAGAATGGATGTTAAAATTAATGGATATGGCAGAAAATGATAAATTGACATGTTTATTAAAAGAAAATTCAAATCGTTACTATCTTAAAGAGTGGAAACCGTTGATGGACTATTTGCAAAATGCAGGCGGAGCAAAGCTTGCATGGGGTTTTGATTATTAGATTATATTATATAATAAAATATATTCGACAAGAAATGTATATGTAAATTATACCAAATGCTAGCATGTAAGAAAAATTCTTTTTATGTATTCTTATGACCATAGATAGATCGGAAGTCAACTAATTTCTATACCTGTTTCTATTTTTCTATTTCTTTTCTTTGCTTTTCTAC
The DNA here is from genome assembly GCA_023362775.1 of Charina bottae. Classification (NCBI taxonomy): domain Eukaryota; kingdom Metazoa; phylum Chordata; class Lepidosauria; order Squamata; family Charinaidae; genus Charina; species Charina bottae. The sequence goes on along the minus strand of JALMGJ010000029.1, from coordinate 4,400,846 downwards.
ACTTTTTTCTTTTTCTCTTTGATTTGTATTTCTATTTTCGTTTCGTTTCTAACTTTTAACTATGTATATTGTAAAATTTGAATAAAAAGTATAAATAAAAAAAATGTAGCCTTCCTAATATAATGGTTATTAAATTCCTTATTTATCTTAACTTTATTATACCATAAGTAGGCATACCATCCAAATCTTAATTCATGCCCTTCAAGATCTAACAATTTTTTATTTTCTAAAGTAATCCAGTCTTTCACCCACATAAAACAACATGCTTCAAAATACAATTTTAAATCTGGCAACCCCAATCCTCCGCGTTCCTTGGCATCCTGTAGCAATTTATATTTGATTCTTGGTTTTTTCCCTTGCCAAATAAACTTTGAGAGATCCTTTTGCCATTGTTTGAATACTGTGTCATTTAACAAAATTGGAACCGTTTGAAAAAGAAATAACATCCTTGGCAAAACATTCATCTTAATTACAGAAATCCTCCCCAAAGAGACAAATGTAGTTTTTCCCATCTTATCAAGTCTTTTTTAACTTCATTCTAACTATTATTATAATTGTTTCTAAACAACGCACTATTTTTAGCTAACAAGATTACTCCCAAATATTTAATCTTTTTTCATTTTTAAAACCCATCTTCCTTACCAACAATTCTTGATTATTCACTGTCATATCTTTAATTAACATTTTTGTTTTCTGTTTATTTACTTTCAACCCCGCTAAAGATCCATAGTCTTTCAATTTTTTCATCAGATATTCCGCCGAGTCCAAGGGGTCTTGTAGTATTAAGAATAACTCATCTGCAAATGCCCTTAACTTGAAGACCTCCTGTTTAATTTTTAAACCTTTTATTTTTTCATCACTTCTAATATCTCTGTTAAGAACCTCTAAAACTAATATAAACAATAAGGGTGATAAAGGACATCCTTGCCTTGTTCCTTTTTCTATCTTACAAGCTTCAGTCAGCTCCTCATTTACAATAATATTGGCCCTTTGGGTTGTATAAATTGATTTGATTCCTTCTATAAATGGTTCTCCAAATTCCATGTTTTCCAAAACTCTAAACATAAAGATCCAATTTAAATTATCAAAAGCTTTTTCCGCATCCAGAAAGATAAGTGCCATCTGGCATTCATTATGGTATTGTAAATATTCTATAATATCTAACACAATTCTTACATTATCTTTTAATTGTCTTTTAGGTAGAAATCCACATTGATCATGATGAATAATATCCTGTAGAATTATTTTCATCCTTTCTGCTAACACCGATGCAAATATTTTGTAGTCATTATTTAATAACAATATTGGTCTATAATTCCTAATCAACATGGGGTCCTGTCCCTCTTTTGGTATGAGTGTAATATTTGCTTCCCTGTCAGGGAGATAACTGGTGAAGAAGGAGGGGGCTCCCTCCAGGGTGATAAATGCATGCGCAGTACTGAATTGCTTTGCTTTCCTCCCAAGAGGCTGAAGAAGGCACCACCCTAATTTCTTGGGCCTTTTCTCTGAGCATCACTAATTCATTTCAGTTTAGCTGGATTCTGTCTAGCAGAGTAGAACAATAAAACACTAGAGCTTTTACATCAAGTCTCAGCATGTTCCTTCACTCAAAGTCAGGACATTCCCTCCACATATCTGGCATTGCTGACCCCAGCAAAATCAAATTCATCAGATCTTTAAAGGGTACAATAATTTGGTCAATAAAACATTTATAGTATCTTGCATATATTCCATAGGGTCCTGGTGTTTTTCCTAGTTTAATTTTCTTCATAACTTCTACTATTTCTGAAGTAGTTATGGGACTGTTTATGAAATGTACTGTACATGAAATGGTTCTCGCGCTTCCCAGCTGGGAAATGGTTCTCGCCATTCAATCTTGAAACTCGGCATTTTCCAGCTGTCCAGAAGTCACAGGAGCAATTTGTCAACTTCTCCTTTCCTGGAGCTTGCTTTGTGTCTCAAAATAACTTCAAAGAGACACGATAATCACCACGTTATAAATCCTAGGAGCAGAGCTTCACCAGGATTGTACGTCTGCCATAACTCCTCACCAGAAGTCGAATACTTTACATTTAATTTGAGATTTGTTGACTAGTAACATCACATAAGATATGGAGAATCACCATGATTACTTCTAGAAGAAAGAAATGTAATGCTTCTTATTGGGATCTTCCTGAAATTCTTCTGTGCAACATAAGCCCCCCACTTCCCCAATACCAACACCAAAAAATCTGAAGATTGTGTAGAGTATTCTTCATCTATAGTATATCTCATCATAGCTTTCAGTTCTTTTATGCATTCCCAATTCCTGCTGTTTTTAATGAAGAAACCACTACAGGAAAAACGTTTCAATATAATTTGAAGATGTGATTCTACCATTAGGGAGAAGCCCTTCCTTAGCTGTAAATCAGCCTCCCAGGACATCTGCTGCCTAATTTCAGGTCATAGCACATGATATCCAAACATCAGCATCCACTAGGGGGTTCAAAAAAGTCAAGATGGCAGTCAGGGCAGTGGGATTGAAATACCCATTTCTTTGTAGGTGTGCATAACATCAATGCACACACAGAAGAGAAGAACTTCAATAATTCTGCAGCAACCACTATCTTGACTTCTTTAACATTCCCATCCTTCCAAACATGTTAATCCAAAGTTGCATCTGAGGCAGAAATCTCTCTAGGTATTCTCCAGGAAATTCTGGAGCTTTCCCTTTTTCCTCTGGACTATTCCAATCCTGAGCTTCTAGGGGTGGTCTGCCATGTGTCTTGATGCAAATCTTCTGAACCACCATACACCAGTTTGTATTCCGGGAGACTTGTATCAGGAAAATTGCTAGATGAGCCCTGGATCAGCATGGTCCAGATGAAGAAAAACAGAAAACTCCACAATTCTCTAGAATGGTCCATCTGTTTTGCAGATTCCCTAATCTCCTAATCCCATTCCTCATAGTAAAAATTCAGTAATTAGAAATAGATAATTCCTAATTTGAATGCCTTTCATGATATCCAAAACCTTTTGCCCAGGAACAGAATTGGTTCTGCCATAGAGGTACATCTGGTGCTTTCTTATCCTCCTTTTGGCACCAGGTACTGACCTTATTTTAATTTATCCAAGCCTTTAAACCATTTGTGTGTTCATTTTAATTCTTTGTGATCTGAAAAGTTAATTGAGTTCATTTTTTCTCTGCTAGAAATGTACATTTTTAGGCTGCATTTTATTATGTTTGTGGTATTTGTATCAATGCATTGTATTTTAACACTCTCATCATTTATTTATTTCTATGCCATTCTTGCTAAGCAGCTGAGGGTGGTTTATATTAAAAATAAACACGTCCATTAAAACAAGTCACTTATAGTAAACACTAGATTTATGAGAATCTGCAAATCCATATTCAACATCAGAGACAAGATTTTTCCCAAGCAGAGTTTTAATAAATTTAAATTGTAACAAAATTCACTGCTGTTTTGTATATTGATCTACCCTGTTGTTTAGTACTCTGTATTAATTCAGTGAGGATCTGTGGAATCTTTAGAAATCAAATGCACTACTTTAAAACATTCTGATGTTGTTATTAAATATTTTAAAAATCAAAACACCATGTGATACACATATACTTACTGTAATCTTCCTTTTTTATTTTGTCCTCTGAACAATATCTTCCTGGTAATCCGTTTTAAAATGGATTCAGGTATTCCAGCACAATTGATGGAACATTGAACTACATGAAAAGTGGATTCATTTCTTTTCAGATAGGTATAAATCTTATTCAAGAATTGACATGATTTGGCTATCTAAAAATGTAGCAAATAAAATAAAAGATATGGTGATTTTACCCAAAACTTTTTCAGATCATAATGCAGTTCAATTAATTTTAAAAATATTGCCAAAGTCATATAGATGGAGACTAAATGAAACTTTATTGAGAAACAAGATTTATTTGGATGATACCAAAAATAAATTAAAAGAATTTTTTTATTTGAATATGAATGATGAAATAAATATTGCAACAATATGGGACACTAGCAAAGCTTTTATTAGGGGGCATTTTATGTCGCTAAGCATACACCAAAGAAAAAATAAACAACAATTTTTTTTTACAATTTGTGGTCAAATTAAAGTGAAAGAAATTGAACTTCAAAGCAATCCTAGTGATAATAACATTAGAAATCAAATTACAATTTTACAAAAGCAACTAGAGATTCTAACAAATGGGGAAATGGAGAGGAATTTGAGATATGTAAAACAAAGACATTTTCAGTATGCAAATAAAGCAGGAAAATGGCTTGCTTTTAAATTAAGAAAAGAGAACAAGAAAAAGATAATTAACAAAATAAAAGAAAATGGGGAGGAGTTAACAGATAATGAAGGTATTAAAAAAGCGTTTTATGATTTTTATACCAATCTATACCAAAAACAACTGACAGTATCGGAAAAATGTGAAACATATTTATTAGAAAGCAATTTGGGAAAAATATCTCAAATAGATAAAGACATTTTAAACACGCCTATTACAAAAGAAGAAATAATTGATGCCATCCGAAAACAAAAACTAGGCAAAACTCTGGGTCCGGAAGGGTTTTCGGCTATATATTATAAATAGTTCCAAGAACAACTTATAACTCCATTCAATTTACTCTTAAATTCTATATTTGCTGGAAACATTATACCAAAATCTTGGTCAGAAGCAAATATCATTCTGATTCCCAAAGAAGATCAAGATTTGACGCTATGTAAAAATTATAGACCAATCTCTCTATTAAACAACGATTATAAAATCTTTACCACTATTTTGACTGAAAGATTGAAAGGAGTATTACAAGAAACAATAAAATTAGATCAATGTGGTTTCTTACCAAAAAGACATATAAAAGATAACATTAGATCTATTTTAAACATAATTGATTATGCAAGAAATCATAATGAAAAACAAATTTTGTTATTATTTCTAGACGCTGAAAAAGCATTTGATAATTTAAATTGGGAATTTATGTTTAAAATGTTAAAAATTATGGATTATGGAGAAAAATTTATTACTGCAATTCAAGCAATATATACAAACTAAACAGCCAAAATAGTGATAAACGATGATATAACTCAAAATTGCTATATAGAAAAAGGTACTAGGCAGGGTTATCCAATATCACCACTTTTGTTCATCTTGGTGTTAGAGGTTCTACTTGAAAATATTAGAAATGATAATCAAATTGAAGGGGTTAAAATAAAACAAGAAAGATATAAAGTAAGAGCTTTTGCAGATGACATTGTTATCACAATGCAAAATCCTAATAATTCAATTGAATACTTGCAGAAAAAAAATCAGGATTACGGAGAACTGGCCGGATTTAAAATAAATAAACAAAAAACAAAGATGATAAATCTAAATATGTCTCAAAATAATATACAATCTATGGAACAAGCCATGGGCTACAAAAATGTTTAAAAAATAAGATACTTAGGAATATAAATTACTTCTAAAAATTCGGTTATTTCAAAATAATTATATAAAAATTTGGAAGGAAATAAAACAAGACTTACAAAATTGGGAAAAACTCCAGATATCTTTCTTAGGTAGAATTTCTACTACCAAAATGAACATTCTCCCAAGGATTCTATTTTTATTTCAAATGATACCAATAAATATTACAGAAAAAACATTTCAAAATTGGCAAAGAGATCTATCTAAATTTATTTGGCAGGGGAAAAAACAGAGAATTAAAAATAAATTTTAAAGGATATTAAGGAAAATGGAGGTTTTGGACTGCCTAATCTTAAATTATATTGTGAGTCATGTGTCCTTGTTTGGTTGAGAGATTGGATAAAACTGGAAAATAAAAAAATTGTTAAATTTAGAAGGTCATGACCTTATATTTGGTTGGCACAGATACCTTTGGTATGATAAAAGTAAAGCAGACCCCGCATTTATTAAACATCCAATTAGAAAAACTATTTTAACTGTCTGGAACAAATATAAAAAGCTATTACTACCAAATTTACCATTGTGGATCTCACCTCAAGAGGCCTTTGCGAGGCAAGAAAATGTGAGTGCAAAAAAATGGCTTAACTATAAAGATTTATTAATATTTGAAGGATCAAATTATAAGATCAAGACAAGAGAGGGTTTAGAAAAGGAGGGCCATATTTGTAACTGGTATACATGCTTACAAATAAAAGAACAATTTAAGATTGACTCTAAAAATTTTAATTTTAAAAATTATTCCGGAAAATGGGATAATGTATTATGGATGGAAGATGATCATCTGATAACAAAAATGTACAAAAATTTAGTACAAAATCCAATGTCTATTTTATCAAAAAAAACCTGTATAACTAAATGGGAAGAAAATTTGGGTCATACTATTCAAATTGAAAAATGGGAGAAAATGTGGATAAAAGATTTAAAATTTACTCTAAATTATAACATGAAAGAAAATTTTTTTTAAATGATGTATAGATGGTACATCACTCCAAATACATTGTCAAAAATGAATAACACCTTGTCAAATAGATGTTGGAAATGTAAAAGGGAAGTTGGTACTTTTTTTCACTTGTGGTGGATGTGTCAAAAAACAAAAAGTTTCTGGGACAAAATACATGAAATTATAAGTAAAATAATACAAGAAGATTTTAAAAAAGAACTGGAACTTTATCTACTTGGATTTATTGGATCAGATCTACACAAGTAACATGGGAAATTACTATTATACTTAATTACTGCTGCAAGAATTATATATGCTAAACACTGGAAAGAAGACTACATACCCAGCATGGAAGAATGGATTATAAAAGTGATGGACTTAGCACAGATGGCAAAATTGACTGATCAACTAAATGATAAAAATATGGATGAGTTTAACTCTTGTTGGAGACCTTTTTACAAATTTATAGAAGAAACACAAAAAATTCAATTGGAACTTTAATGTAATTAAGTAAGTCGCTAAGTTGGTTTATAAATATGTAAATAATATTTTGAAGAGAAAGTAGGAAGTCACACATGTTATGTTATGTTATGTTATGTTATGTTATGTTATGTTATGTAATATTATGTAAAGTTATTTTAATATTAAAATTAAAATTTATATTTAAAAAAAAGTGGATTCATGGTAGTCAGAGTAAGTGCTATATGAAATGACTATGTTCACCCAATGCACCAGACTACAAATGATTCAGCCAAATTTTTAGCTAAGCACAATGTGTGAATCCAGCCTGTGTTGTTATATAATCTATAATCTATAAATCAATGCATCATGCAAAACCAGAATATCGGGCTAAGCACAAGTATCCATAGAGTGTGGTTAAAAATGTCAAGATGGCATCCATGATGGTGTGATTGAAGCTCTGCCTGTTTTTTTAAAAAAATATTTGTCTGTCTATTTATTTATTTATTACATTTTACAGTGCCCAACTCCCAGCGATTCTGGCTACGTGTTGCACATAAAAAGCAGGCAGAGCTTTGATCACATCATCATGGCCACCACCTTGATTTTCTGACCACACCCTGTGGACATCCCTGGGGCTAAATAAGTAAACCATAGTCAAGTTAATCATGGGCAAGTATCTTGTCTAAATCCAGTCAATGTATAATATACAGAATTCATTATCATTCATTATCATGACATGAGAGAAGTAAAATTTGCAAGAAAGTGTTACAACATGGAGTATTCATTGTCTTCCTCACTCCTAGTTTTTGTTTCTCCATTCCCACCACATCAGCATTTTACGGACACTATCTTTACTTGTCTGTTTGAAGATCACCAATTTGTTTCTCCCTTCTAAAAAATTTCTATACTTCCTAAAACCTCAGAATTTATTCAGATCTGCAGAACTAGACATCCAAGTGCCATACTTTACCTAGAACACTTCATTTGAAGGCCTGCTGGGTCTATATCTAATGGAGTGAGAAAGAGAAATGTGAAAGTTCTTTAGTCCAAGGCAGTGTTTCTCAACCTTGGCAACTTTAAGATGTGTGGACTTCAACTCCCAGAATTCCCCAGCCAGGCATGGTCCAAGGTATTCTATATAGCTATAACTGAGGTCAGTAGGTGGATGCAAAGCTAATAGAAGCTCTTGGGAACTTTTTCTTAGAATTCCAAGACTTTTCATAGGACACTTTTCAGTCTGAATGCACTCCAGGAACAAAGAGATAAGCATCCCCTCACCAGGAGGAAAGTGGCCAGGCTAAAGCACCCAGGAAGATGGGTGTAATATTTTCACAAATTTTTACCATCAGTGAGGAGGTTGGTGGGACATAATCACGATTGCAAAGCCTCAGTATCATCTGTGATCTTCTAAAAGCCATCAACAAGACCAGCTTTTTGCATACCTTCAGCCTTAGGAGAGGAAGTGAGAGAGGAATTATTTAAACCTGAGAGCCAAGAGGAATCTCAGGATAACCTTTGTTCTTACAAAATCATCCTTAAATTTGGAATTGAAAAAATAATATTAAAACAAACCAAACCAATAGTGCACCAACATTCAGCTCATCCCAGCAACTTAAGTGCAATGCCAGGAAGATAGGGATAATAATTGGAGGCACTGATATCTGAGGGACCACCTATCTCCAATTGTCTCTCCCACCTAGTACATTTGGGCAGAATGGGTGCGCTCCATGTCCTTTCAATTAAATGCCGCCATCATGTGGGACCAAGTGTGACTTCTCTGATGTGGTCCCTATCCTCTGGAACAGGATCCTCCCAGAGATAAGTATGGCACCCTTGTTCCTTGGGTTCCAGAAATCCCTTAAGACATGGCTCTGTTCCCAGACCTGGGGTTAATGTGGGTATGATCTATTGATGGGCACCCTGTCATATGGTTACTTTGTATTGTCTGTACTGATTCTTGTTCTAGCTGTTTTCGTCCAGGCTGCTTTAAACATTTTAACTGTTTTATACTTTTTTGTGGATTTTGCAAGCTGACCAGTGTCTTCTGGAGTGGTCAGCCATATTAAATTGAATAAATTAAATTAAAAGAAAATAGAGCTTTGATAAGGATAGATATGATTAGGAAAGACTCCATCCTTTTGGCAACTGTCTCAAACTTTTGTTCAGTAGGACACACAATAAAGGCTGGACATGGTTTTGTACCTGAGATGCAAATCCTGGTGAACTGTCTCAAAATAATTTCCAGTGGTCAGAATGCATTGAAACAATGTTGTGTTGTGTTCAAAAATATACAGCTTTAAATTCATATGTATATATTCAGAAAGAGAGAAAACCTTGATCATACTTCCCTCCCTACCATAGCTGTGGTTTTATCCCTTGAAAAGTAGAGTAAGTTCCATCTTTCCTTAGTCAATTGTTTCTGACAGCTGAGATTTGTGGTTTTAGTTGTGTGGATTTGTGTTTATCTCCCTCTCTAAGGGAGAAGACTCTGGCCTTTGTTTTAAGGAAGGAAAGAACAGCCATTATATGTGGTTTAGGAAATATCTTTGAACACATTTTCTTTTACTTTGATGCCAGTGCTTTTCCTCATTTCTTGTAAACCCTCCTCTAATAAAAGATGAAGTTTTGAAATCTATAAATCCATGATTTGGTCAGTTAATTTGTTGGCAGAACAAAAAAGACCCAATTGAGTTTTACCTCATGGAGACTAAGAAGAACCAGATAGCTCTGATATTTCTTGGAGGTTTCTCATCCAAGTTCTATTCAGGCTCAACTCTGCTTAACATCCACCTCTGGATCAAGTTTTCATCCAACATGTATGACACTCTGCAGAAAATCAGTTGGGATTTAGTTTCTACAGTTCTCTTGAAGAGACACCCAACTTCCTTGCTGTACTCCAGGAGACTTTGTAAAGAAATTATGGTTCCAGCAAAAAAGAGGTACTTCTATAAAGTAAAAGATATTAATCCATTTTTTTTAAAAAAACTTAAGACAGTATTCTTGAGTCAGTCCTATCTTTTAAAAAAGTAATAGAAATATATACATATATGTACATGCACACACAGAGATATAATAAAATATTAAATCACTTGAGTTTATAAAAGTAGATTTACTTCAGAATGTTATTGATGGATTTGATAATTAAGGGAATTTGTTGACTATGTAATATTATTTTTTCAATTCCAAATTTAACAACTATAGAAATTATATTAAAATATAGGAAAAAAATTAGCTTGAGCTCAATTTGGTTTCTAAATCCCTAAAAAAGTGTTCTTCAAGTTCTGCCTATGATTACACAGACACAATCATGCAATTTTCTTGGAAGTGACATGGAAGTGGTCAAAGCCCATTGACTTCTTCAAGGATGTTTTTGACTTTCTAATCAAGCTGAAAGCCCAACCCAACACAGCTTGCAAAGCAAGACATGGTTGGATAGATTAAATTTGCATTTTATATGTGTAGTCCACAGATATCCTTGATAAAAGTACAATGGAGGGAAAGTCATGTGCATCATGTATCCTCTAAAACAGAGCTTTCCAAACTTTTCACGTTGGTGACACACTTTTTAGACATGCATCATTTCGTGACACACTCTTACAGCAGGGCACAAGGCAGGCACTAGGACCTGCGCAGAATCACAGCAGGTTTGGAGGCAGCAAGGCACAAGGCAGGCACTAGGACCTGCGTGGAATCCTAACAGGGCAGGTTTGGAGGCAGCAGGGCACAAGACAGGCACTAGGACCTGTGCGGAATCCTAGCAGGGCAGGTTTGGAGGCAGCAGGGCACAAGGCAGGCACTAGGACCTGCGCGGAATCCTGGCAGGGCAGGTTTGGAGGCAGCAGCAGCCGCGACACACCCAGACACTGCAGCCGACACACTAACGTGCCGCAACACACAGTTTGGAAAGCTCTGCTCTAAAACTATCCCCCATCACACTTTTAGCCCTCATGCAAACAGGCTTCATTCATCACAAACTACCTCAAAGTACATTTTTTGTTTGACAGATGAATGGGGTGACATCATCATATGCAGGGATTTACAATACACAAAAGGGGAAAAATCTTTGATATGCTACTTACTTTTAATTTAATGAAATAAATGTGAAGGCTCCTCTTCAGATAAAATATGTCATTACCTCTGGAAGAAGCAAAAACTCTGTCTTATAGTGGATAGAGGCCCCAAATGCTATTAATCTTTTACCTACGCTAAAACTTTAGATAATTTTTGAGGTTTTTTGTTGGACACAGAGCATCTGAGGAATGTCAGGTCAAATGGAAAGAGATTGTGATGATGATGTTGATGATGATGATTTGTGAAGTTTCTCAAGGGATTTTGCAGTTACAAAAACACACACTCACATAGATACAGAGAGAGGAATAGGTCACCTGATGTTCTCCAGATTTTTTCAACTACAACTCTATCATGGTAAATGATAAATATTTGTGGGACTTGTATTTCTAAAAAATATGGAAGGCACCAGATTACCTTATTCCTCCCCCCTCCAACACTGTTCTCTTTGATTGGTACTGTACTCGACCCCATCATCAGCTGTCAGACCAGCCTGGAGACAAAGCATGAGTAATCCTGAACCTAGATTCCAAATAATTTGTGCTTAAAAATGTAAAGGTAAAGGTTTCCCCCGCAAATTTGTGCAGTCGTGTCCAACTCTAGGGGCCGGTGCTCATCTCCATTTCTTAGCTGAAGAGCCAGCGCTGTCCAAAGACGCTTCCACGGTCATGTGGCCAGCATGACACGCACAGAACGCTGTTACCTACCCACCGAAGTGGTACCTATTCATCTACTTGCATTTGCATGCTTTCAAATTGCTAGGTTGGCAAGAGCTGGGGCGAGTGCGGGAGTTCACTCTGTCACGCGGGACTCGGGTCTCGAACCGCCGACCTTCCGATGACAAGCCTGGCATCTTACCCACTGAGCCACCACACCCCCTATTTTGTGCTTAGGTGTGTTTAATTGCAAAAATTGCCTCGTAATCCTAACATTCTAACATCACATATCAAAATAGATTTTAATTATCTGTGTTCTTTCAGTCAGTTGAAATGAATGAAGAGCTATCTAAAATCACTAATAGTTTCTGGTTTGGCAGCTACAGCAGACATTCCACTGTGTGCTCTTTGGCAGAAATTTTTGGAATTTTCAATGCTAAGCAGCATTCACCTCAAAAACTGTCCTGCACAAAGAGCATATTTCTAACAGTCCTGCTAGAGTTGAGCCTAAGTCTGTTTCTCCTCATCCAGACACCAACCGCCTCCAGCAGCTCGGGCCAGACCCTGACAGCATCTCTTGGTTGGCTTTGCTTTGAGGACTGGAAGTTCAAGGTTAGGATCAGGTTGAGAAACACTAATGCACACAATATTTTGCCACTTCAAAAGAGAAGGTAGAATATTTAATGCCCACCAATGACATCATTTTAATAGATGGATGGAGCACCTCTCTGGAGTCAAAAAATATCCATACCTCTCAGCAATTCATGTTTGTTTAATTCAGGGCATTCCAAAGTTTTCCCACAGCGGTGCGCGAGAAAACCCAGAAGCGGCACCACTGCGGCGGCACACAAAAACCCAGAAGCTCTGATGGCATGCCGCCGCTGTGCGCGTGGCCGCGCGCAGTGGCACGCCATCAGCACTTCCGGGTTTTGACACGACACACCTGGGCCCCGCAGGCAAAACACTTTTGTGTCGCGACACACAGTTTGGAAAGCTGTGGTTTAATTGCTCAGCAATTCTATGGCTACATCCACCTCATCTGTAGCTTGCGAGAGACTTCTCTTCTGCCTTATAAAAATACAGAGAAATCATAGGAACTGGCACAATTTAAAATTATATAAATACATGACACATGGATTTTTATTTTTTAAGTGAGCAAAGTGATGTCAATAGCGTCCCATTGCTCGGGAAATTATTTCTTCTGTTGCTTCCTCCTATAAGAAAAAGAAGAAAAAATTGTGTGCTTGGAAACCTTCCCAGTCCAATGTTAATAGACCATCTGAACTCTAAAAGGGGCTGGGCTTAATAAATAACTGCTGTCAGAACTGACAGCACATGTGAGCATTATCATGATTGTGCTGTAATGGACTGGGTGAGTTAGCAGCAGATGTTCTCAGATTAGAGTTCAGATTTCTTATAGCTCTTTTAAATCCCCAATTCTCCAATGAGTCATTGGCATGCAAAGCCTTTTTATATTTCATCCTGCTTGAGGTTAACAAGATCCTCAACAGTACATACCAGTTCAGGATCTTTAGTTCTCTTTGAGTGACTGTGAGGATATAAGCAATCACCCTTGGGGGCACGAGGGCAAGGGAACCTTCTAAGCCACTGTTCTTAACCTGGACGCAACTGGGATTGAATCTAAAATGGAAGAGAAATGGCAGAATGATTAAAGTGTTGGAGTGAGATAAGGGGAGACCCCAGTTTAAGTCCCCACCTGCCTATGTGTGGGAGGTGCAAATCCAACAGCTCTTGTTCTTCAGTACCTCATGGCCTACCTGAGGAGTAAAAGGGACAGTGAGATGACAAAGAGTAAAGCATTTATTCTGTGTTCCCTCTTTGTCTACCACTCTGTCTACTGTTGGCTTATTCTGAGGTCACTTCCTTCTGCTTTTCTGCTCTTGGACTCTGCTCCTGGTAGGATGTAGTCAGCTAGGTGCTAGTTTTGCATATCTCAAAGATGTCCTTTCTGTACATAAATCTCCCTTCTGTTGTAGGTATGAAACCGGTTTCACTAATCATGGTTCAGGCCTGATTCCTACTCTTAGGAACATTCACTTACACATGAATGCTTCAGCCTCCAACACTATGGAGTTGTGACTTCACTGGAGGACTGTTTCTCCCTGTGTTTAATTAACTGCATAATTAAAATAGTTTATTGGAGTAATTTTCTTAAGGCACTTACTTTGCTTCCCCAAACCATTCCCGAAGTTGCAAAAATCAGTACAACTTTACTGTAAAGAAACAGGTTTTTTTCAGTGACTCTGTACATACTCTGGTTTAAAAAAATTCCCATTGAAAGCTCTGTGCTAAGAAATGCACCACAGGACAATAGTTTTAAACTAGGGGTAGGACAACCACGTGTATTAGAAAAAGACTCTGTATTGGATGGTCCTGTATGCCCAGTTTGAGGTAAATTGTTGCTTATCATTAGATGGCATCAGTGACACCAGGGGGTAGGGGCGGGATAAAAAAGTCAAGATGGTAGCTGTGATATGATTGAAACCCTGTCCCTTAGTGTCTATGAAGGTTCTCAGTCATCCAGGTGGATGACTACCTGATTCAAGCTACAGACCTGTCCCTTAGTGATTGGCTGTAAATGAAATATTTAGTCTTAGAAGGAAACAAATAACAATGAAATACAGCAAATATGCCCCGAAATAAATGATACAATAAGTCCTACACGAAAGCTATCTTGTCTTCCTATCCAAATGAGAACCGAGAAGCTACATGTGTCTAGAAGAATGCAGGGATTGCAGACCTGGCTTCTAGAATTCATTCCGGTGCAGCCATAGGAGGTGCCTGTACTTATGTCTGTGTAATGAAGTAATGTGTGGCACCTGATTCAGCTCCCACCTCGTGCTGCTTCTGGGTGTGTTTGCATATATGCATGCACTGGGAAGCACAAGGCGGGTTTCATCTGCTCTGCTCTGGGTCACATGACCAGGCTTAGAATGGAGCAGTTGCTAACCTTATGAACCACTGCCTTACAGACTCTCATGGAAATACATTGGGGATTTTTTTTTCCTGGAATGTTTTTTCCTGTGGCAGTCTTTCACAAACCCAACTCAAGTTCAAACTCAGTCTTTCTTTGACCGACTTTCTCCTTCATCTGGCCCTGTTCTGTTCAGTTTAGGAGAATTACCCTGCTGATGGCCAAATGGACAGAGTCCTGAGCCCCTTTCCATAATTTCTTCCAAAATTCCATTGGGTTGGAAAGAAGATAAATGAAAAAATGAACCAAATGTCCAGTTTTTCTGCTGTCATTTAGAGGTAAGACTTTTTTTAGTTCACCAGGAACAAAGCTTCACTGATGAAACAGCAGATCATTCTGGAAGTGGCTTGATTAGGAATTCCTTGTTGAAAGCTTAATCAACAGAGAATTTTACACATTTGATGATTCTTGATTAGAAATGTCCCTCTGCTAATTATGCCTGTATACTATTTTAAGAAAAATCAGATTGTAGAGATGCAAGCCTCCTTCCATACATTTCGAAACACTGAAGAGATCCAAGCAACGCAATGATGCTTGCAAACCAACTCAGTAGAACAGTAGATAAATGTTAAGTGAATTCACAGCAGACCCCAAACATGTCCTGTGACTTAGAATTAAACCATAGAATCAAAAAAATGTCTTTAGTGTAATATATGAAAAGTTCAACCAAAAGGTTTTACTGAATTATACCCAAGAGAATTTCCATAAGCCTATAAATTGTTTCATGACACCTGCATGCATTTTCTGCTGGTTCCTGATAGTTAATGAAAGCAGTATTTGCACTGAATTTCCCTGGCAAAAAATATCTGAGGAATTTCAAGCCAATACATAAGTGAATTGATACAATAAGAACTTTTTAAAGATCTACCTCTTTTCCCTCCATTGAAATAATGCAGGAAAATAATTCAGTCAAACATGATTAGAGTTTCCCAGATGCATCCTGTATCCCTGCCATAGTTAGAATTTGACAATGCATGCAATGGCTACAGCTTGTCAACCGGTCATATTGCAATAACTCACTGTAGATATGCAGTGCACATGCAAGGATGACTTTGATGGAGAGAGGGAAGATGGTTATCAACAAGGAGATAAACATTGCGGAAGGCAAGATGATGGGGGAGGGTTATGAAAACATCTCAGGGAGGCACCCCCCTAATTCAGATGGAATATAAAAGAGGGAGGACAGGAAGCACATTCAAGCTTGCAAGAGTCTGTTATTATAGCCAATCTTAATAAAAGTAGTTTTATGCCTATGTGACATCTGTTTCTTGGTCTGGTCTACCTTTTAGGGTTGATATTCACCTGCAACTCATTACGGCAAAAGTTCTAACACAGTAATGAATAAGGAAGAGAAAATTGGTTGGATCCAGTTCAAGGAATTCATCAGTTTGGGTGAGTACCACTGTACATAGATGATAGCAAATTCAAATAAGGTTTCTTGGATTAGAGCAAGTAGCACAAATGATCTGCCAGAAAGGCATATGGATCCTCAACAACTTTGGGGCTAAACAAAGGGGGGGAAAGTTAAACCTGCTCTCCTTGCATGAAGAAAGAATTAAAAATTAATCAACAGAGAGCGGAGAGAACGATGGCAGGAATCATGAGTCAAATCAGAGATGCAGACATTTGTATTCTGGCAGACATGATTTTGATATCTTCCTGCCTAGCCAAGAAGAACATATCTAAACATATAAAAAAAGTTATATATGTTCATTGATGCTACACAGATGAGGTGTATTAAGAATACAAGAATTTGATCCTAGCTCAGATCCAGTTCACCCAGTCGTGCATTTTGTTTTCACAACTGGCTAGAAAGTCAGAAACAGGATATGAAAGTGAACACAATGTGCTATTTGACATCTCCATCTGGTGCTCAGATGTAACCTACCTATGAACATAGATATAACACAAACTAGAGCAGACATGCCAGTTGTACTAAAGGTGCTATAAATATTTATCAATGCACAGTATCTTTATTCTTCTAGCTTTCACATATTTTGTTTAGTCCAATAATTGGGGCATTAATGAACAGGAGAAAAGGGACATTTGTCTTAGAGTGGGTGACTATCAAGTTGCATGTCCCCAAACAAAACCAGCTTCCTCTCCAAGCTGCCCAACTGAACGCTGAATGCCTTGATCATATTTTACCAAGCTGGTCAGAGAGTCTGTTTCCCCTTACAAGACCATCCTAGTCTCCAAGAGAAGCAGCTTAACTTGGAAGACAGGATGGGGTATCAGATGCTGCATGTCCAATAATGACACCTACTTCAGTAGGAAACCCTCTCACCCACCTACTTCAAAAAGAGTGCATTTTGTTAATAACCAAACATTTACTGCATCCTTTTAGCAAGGTATTACGTGTGGAATGTTATAGGATAAATTAGTGGTCAGACAATAAAGAGTTAAAAAGTTGTGCTGGAAAAGAAACCTGAAAAGTGTGCATGTGCAAGACTATATCATGGCAGTAAATGTTCGAGACCAAGTTATAAAAGTATAGAGACTTCTTGAAAACATCATTCTGATAAATTCTTGTACTTGCTATAGGCATGGAATGATCATGGAAAAGACCATCTTGATCAGATCCCAGACTTTGATGATTGATCATGACAAGATCTGCAGTGCTGACGTAATCCAGCACTGTTTATAAAAGATTGCTGGGGGAAAGAGAAGACCAAAGTCCCATCTTCCAGTTAATCAAGGTTCATCTCAAAGTGTGTTCCAAGGACCGAGCAGTCATGCTGCTAAAATAAAGCTTTTAAAACCTACTGGAAATCTTCAGAGTTGTTGGATAGGAACATAACTATTACACCTTATGTCCAACTGTGTTTGTTTTTTGTGGGGGGGATGGGTCCAATGTTCTATACAAGCCATCTCAGGAATTTTCAACTCTCAACATTTCTTTCAGTCTGCTGTTCTGGTCATGTTCATATTGCAGTCAGGGGAATTTATATCACTGGCTGAAAAGAAGTGCTTAGTGAGGAAGCCACGGAATGGATTGTTCAAACATCATCTTACTTAATTAAAAATCTTCCAGATTATAGTTCAGAGACTTGTAAACTTTTTAATACAAGTGATGATATAACTGTGGGGACATGGGGAACAAGAATTGGAGGTCTCTGAGCATGTTGAATCCCTACGAAGTTAGCGTGTGTCTTTCCATGCCAATCTCATTTGCTTTGGATTATCAGAAAAGTGTCCAGGAAAGCAAAAAGAACTGAGTTCAAACCTTTAAAGCTTTTTCCTTACAGTTGGATATTCAGCCAACATTTAACACTTGCAATAATGTTGCTCTTGGCATTACTGTCCTAGTGAGATGGGTGTGTCTGACAGTTCTGAAGAATACCAAATGTTGTCTCACTATTATACTTGTTATTGAAACATTTTTAAAAGGTTTGGGAATATTCAAATAGAAAAGTTTGCTTTGACTTTTGACCATGACTTCTCTAACCCAATAAAAACCAACACAATTTTTTTTCCTGTCATCCTCATTTCCTCTGGTGTGTTGATAGGGCAAGATTTTCTGTACAGGATTTGTCATCAGAGCATTCTGTTGATACATTAGGTTTCTTCCCATGGAATATAGCAGATTCCTTCTAGAGGAAGAGGGCTTTTACTGTAGTCCATCCTTCTACTAGGCTGCAGATTTTGGATATTATCAGAACACGTGAATTAAGTTAGAATCTCTATCCAATGGCATTGCATCCAGTGAATTCTTCAGTTCACATTTCATTGAAAAAGAACTTGGTGGCTCAGCGGGTAAGATGCCAGGCTTGTCGATTGGAAGATTGCAAGTTTGGAGGTTCGAATCCCTAGCCCCGCGTGATGGAGTGAGCTCCCGCACTAGCCCCAGCTCTTGCCAACCTAGCAATTCAAAAACATGCAAATAGATGAATAGGTACCACTTCGGTGGGTAGGTAACAGCATTCTGCGTGCATCATGCTGGCCACATGACCGTGGAAGTGTCTTCGGACAACGCTGGCTCTTCGGCTAACAAACGGAGATGAGCACCGGCCCCTAGAGTTGGACATGACTGCACAAATGTGCGGGGAAAACCTTTACCTTAAATCTTCTACCTTAAAGCAATTAAGGTCTAAAATTTACACATGAGAGAATTGAACTATGTTTGAGTTGCTTTCATGGTATGTTTCTTAGATGCTTTGCCATGACATGTGGGATGGAGAAGGCCATGAATAATAGATGCTAAACAAGTGCAGAAATTAACAATATTCTGAAAGGAGCTTCCTTATTTTTCCAGTTTGGGGCCTACAAAAATATGTACTTTGGCCAACAAACTTTATATTTATCTATATTGAGAAGAAATCTTTGCTGAGGCTCACATACTGTGGAAATCCCCATCACTGCCCTGGCTTCTCTGCAAACCACATTTGGTACCCTGTCAAATCTTCACAATTAAAGGCAGCAGAAATTAGCAATAAAGAACTTGAAGCATAGGACTAGTGTAAAGTTATTTGGCATTTTCTATTCACATTACCTACTTTGAAACAATATGTATTCCTCATTTCCCTGCCTCTGGGACATTTCAGATTTATTTCAACAGGTATTCAAAAAGTGTAGTAATTTTCTGTTTGATTGGCTAAAAGAGAATCTCATTTTAGTTTCATAAATATTTAACAGTAAGCTCAGGTTCAAACAGAATTAATTCTATACAGCAGGAGAACTGAAGAATCCACTATTATGTATTAAATTTCTTATTCTAATAAACCATGTCCTTATCTTTCTGGTAATGTCACATGGTATTAAATAGTCTATCTTGGTTGATGTCAGAAAAGCTGTATCTTGTTAGAACTTCAATGGGAGACCATTAGAGAATCCTGGGCTGTAGGCTAGATTGGAAAGTCAAAAAGGTATCCTGGAGGAAGATAATGGAAAACCTCTTCTATACAAAAAACATAAATGGATGTGTCCATGAAGTCACCAGGGTTGAAACACCTCTGAGATCTCTTTGACCTTTAAAAATAAGCATATATAGAACTGAACAAAAAATAATAATCAATGGTATTCCATGTAGTAACCTATGGCTGCGACAGCTGGACCATAAGGAAGGCTGAGCGAAGGAAGATAGATGCTTTTGAACTGTGGTGCTGGAGGTAAATTCTGAGAGTGTGTTGGACTGCAAGAAGATCAAACCAGTCCATACTCCAGGAAATAAAGCCAGACTGCTCACTTGAGGGAATGATATTAAAAGCAAAACTGAAGTACTTTGGCCACATAATGAGAAGACAGGATACCCTGGAGGAGATGCTGATACTAGGAAAAGTGGAAGGCAAAAGGAAGAGGGGCCGACCAAGGGCAAGATGGATGGGTGATATTCTGGAGGTGACGGACTCAACCTTGGAGGAGTAAGGGTGGCGACGGCCAACAGGAAGCTCTGGCGTGGGCTGGTCCATGAAGTCACGAAGAGTCGGAAGCGACTGAACGAATAAACAACAACTGCAACTTAATTTTGAAGCTGAATATGCTGTCTCTATCATAGATAGATAGATAGATAGATAGATAGATAGATAGATAGATAGATAGATAGATAGATCCATTTTCTATATAATTTTTATTACAGAATTTTAAAAGAAAGATAAAAACTTATACAAACTAATATAAAGTAAGAAAAAGAAAGAAAAAGAAAGAAAGAAATCAAAGAGAAAGCTAAAAGGGAAAAAAGTAAAAGAAAAGAAAGAAAAAAGATACAAAGAAGTAGCTTCTGATCTTCTTTACAGCAGTTATAAGTACAATTATAAATTTACCTCTTAATCTGTGGTTACAATATAACTCTTTTCTTGCTATAATCTATCCTGTCTAATCATCAAAACCAATAAATCATAAGGTCATTTTTTTTCTGTTTTACACAAAAAGTCCATAAGGTGTTTCCAGTGAGCAATAAACATTGATATTGTCTTTTCTCTGATCAAAGAAGTCAATTTAGCTATCTCAGCGAGTTCCATCATCTTCACCAACCATTCCTCCATTGTGGATAGTATGCACCATCTTTGTGCATACAATAATCTCCCTGCAGTTATCACGTACAAAAACAAAGTTCCATAACTTCCAATAGAAGAGAATATGTGTAGCTCAGGGTTTTATGTGTATGTATGTATGTATGTATGTATGTTTATTTATTTATTTATTTATTTATTTATTTATTTATTTATTGGATTTATCCCTCCCCATCTCTACCATGTTAGACTCTGGGCGGTTTACAATCACAATATAAAAGTTAAAAACCTATACATTTTAAAACTACTATAAAAATAAAAAATAAAAATCCAAAAGATGGTATGTTCTTAAAAGGAGGATATTATTATGCTAACCACCCCCAGGAGGAACTATTATGTCCTTCGTTCCAAGCAAGGTGGCAGAACCAGGTCTTTAACGACTTCCTGAAGGCCAGGAGCGAGGGTGCCCACCTCACCTCCAGGAGCAAGATATTCCACAGGGCGGGTGCTATCGCAGAGAAGGCACGCCTCCTGGACCCCGCTAGATGGAATTCTTTTAGTGATGGGATCCAAAGCATGCCTTCCCTGTATGATCTGGTGGGGCAGGTAGATGTGACCGGGATGAGACGGTCCCTCAAATACCCTGGTCCCATGCCATGTAGGGCTTTAAAGGTGGTAACCAACACCTTGAATTGGATCCGGAAGCAAACTGGTACCCAATGCAGCTCACGGAGTAGCGGTGTTACATGTGCTGATCTTATAGCACCCAGAACTACCCGTGCAGCCGCATTCTGGACCAGCTGAAGCTTCTGGATACTCTTCAAGGTTAGCCCCATGTAGAGCGCATTGCAGTAATCTATATGGGAGATGACAAGGGCATGAGTGACTGTTCGGAGGGCCTCCTGATCCCGGAAGGGGCGCAACTGGCGCACAACCTGAAGCTGTGCAAAGGTCCTCCTGGCCATGACTTCCACCTGCTCCTCGAGCAGGAGTCGTGAGTCCAGGAGGACCCCCAAGTTTCACACTAAATCTGAATGGGGCAGTGCCACCCCATCCAGAGTTAAAGATGACCACTTCCTGGAAATCGAGAGGCCATCAATCCACAGCCACTCCGTCTTACCAGGGTTCATCTGAAGCCTATCGTGCCCCATCCAGGCCCCTACAGCCTCCAGACAATGAGAAAGGGTGTCGACTGCAACACTTACTTCAGCCGGGATGGAGATGTACAACTGGGTATCATCAACGTACTGGTGATACCTCAACCTGTGGTGACGGATGATCTTGCCCAGCGGCTGCATGTAGATGTTAAATAGGAGAGGAGAGAGAACTGAACCCTGCGGCACCCCACACAAGAGGGGCCGAGGGTCAGATCTCTCCTCTCCTATTACCACCAATTGGGAGTGGTCCCAGAGGAAGAAGGCAAACCAGCATAAAACAACGCCGTGCACCCCCAACTCCCTGAGCCGCCCCAAAAGGATACCATGGTCAACGGTAACAAAAGCCGCTGAGAGATCCAAGAGAGTGAGAATGGATGCACTCCCTCCATCTCGCTCCCACCAGAGATCATCCATAAACGTGACCAATGCAGTCTCCGTCCCATATCCCGGCCTGAAACCTGACTGAAAGGGGTCTAGATAATCCATTTCATCCAGAAATGAAAAATTATTAAATCTGGAAGGTCATGAATTGAGATTTGGATGGCATGGATATCTGTGGTATTATAAGGCTAAAATTAATGTGGACTTTAAAAATCACTATATTAGAAGATCCTTGTTGAGAATTTGGAATAAATATAAATCAACGTTATGTTATTTATTTATTTATTTTATTATTTATTTATTTAATTTATTCCCAGCATACAAGGGACTCTGGGCGGGTTACAATAATTAAAACTAAAAATTTAAAATATTTAAAACCATACAAGATAGGAAATGTATAAAAGTATAATCAAATATAAAATAAAATAAAATAAAATCCAAGATGGAATTGGGGACCGTAGCACAGGTCATATTGCTTCGGGGCCAGCCAACCCCAGGAGGCACTACCACCTCCGTTGTCCCAGGCCAGGCGGCAGAGCCAGGTCTTAATGGCCTTCCGAAAGGCCAGGAGTGAAGGGGCCAGTCTCACCTCCAGGGGCAAGATGTTCCATAAGGCGGGCGCTGTCGCAGAGAAGGCACGCCTCCTGGACCCCGCTAGATGGAATTCTCTTGTTGAGGGGGTCCAAAGCATGCCCTCTCTGCACGCACGGGTGGGGCGGGCTGACGTTATCGGGACGAGACGGTCCCTCAGGTACCCTGGTCCTATGCCATATAGGGCTTTAAAGGTAATCACCAACACCTTGAATTGGACCCGGAAGCAAACTGGCAACCAATGCAGCTCGCGCAACAGAGGTGTTACATGTGCCGATCTTATGGCACCCGTAACTGCTCGCGCCGCCACATTCTGTACCAGCTGAAGCTTCCGGATACTCTTCAGGGGTAGCCCCATGTAGAGCGCATTACAGTAGTCTATGCAGGAGATGACAAGGGCATGAGTGACTGTTCGGAGGGCCTCCTGATCCAGGAAAGGGCATAACTGGCGCACAACTCGAAGTTGTGCAAAGGCCCTCCTGGCCACGACTGCCACCTGCTCTTCGAGCAAGAGTCGCGAGTCCAGGAGGACCCCCAGATTCCGCACTGGATCCGAGTGAGGTAGTGCAACCCCACCCAGAACCAAAGATGACAACTTCCCGGATCTAGGGGGGCCATCAATCCACAGCCACTCTGTCTTACCAGGGTTCAGTTGAAGCCTGTTGTTCCCCATCCAGACCCCCACAGCCTCCAGACACTGAGATAGGGCATCGACCGCATCACCTACTTCACCCGGGATGGAGATGTATAACTGGGTATCATCAGCATATTGGTGATACCTCATCCCGTGGTGACGGATGATCTCGCCCAGCGGCTTCATGTAGATGTTGAACAGGAGAGGAGAGAGAACCGATCCCTGCGGCACCCCACAAATCAGGGGCCGCGGGTCAGCTCTCTCCTCCCCTATCAACACCGACTGGGAACGGCCCTGGAGGAAGGAGGCAAACCAGCGCAAAACTACGCCGCCCACCCCGAACTCCCTGAGCCGTCCCAAAAGTATACCGTGGTCGACGGTATCAAAAGCCGCTGAGAGATCTAAGAGAGCCAGGATGGACGCACTCCCTCCATCCCGCCCTCACCAGAGATCATCCATAAGCGCGACCAATGCAGTCTCTGTCCCATATCCTGGCCTGAAACCTGACTGAAAAGGGTCCAGATAATCAGTTTCCTCCAGAATCCGCTGGAGTTGCAATGCCACCACCTTCTCAACCACCTTTCCCAAAAAGGGAACGTGGGAGACTGGGCGAAAATTGCCCAGAATAGTAGGGTCCAAACATGGTTTTTTGAGGAGGGGGTGCACCAGCGCCTCCTTAAAGGCAGCCGGGAACACCCCCTCACTCAGGGACGAATTTATAATCGCCAGGACCCAGACACATGTCACCTCTCTAGCTGATTTCACCAGCCAGGAGGGACATGGGTCAAGTTGACATGTGGTGGCATTTACAATCCCAAGGATCCTGTCTACTTCATCTGGCCCAACAGGATCAAACTGCTCCCAGATAACATGGTAAGTATGAGCCTCTGGCATCTCCCCAGATCTTGTCTCACGCTTGGAGTCCAACTTGGAATGAATCTGAGCGATTTTGTCCTGCAGATGCTCAGAAAACTCTTCCGATTGGCCCTGTAGATGGGTCTCCCCTTGTTCTCGACCCAAAAGCGATCTTGTAATCTTAAACAGGGCCGTCGAACGGCATTCTGCGGACGCAATAAGAGCGGAGAAATATTCACGTTTCGCCGCTCTTACTGCCACAAGGTAGGCCTTAACAGCGGCTCTAGATTGTGTTCGGTCAGATTCCGTCTTCGTCTTTCTCCAGCGGCGCTCTAGATGTCTCTTAACCCTCTTCAAAGCCCTCAACTCCTCCGTAAACCACGGAGAGTGACGGGCCGAACAGGGCCGGAGAGGTCGCATAGGCGCGATCTTGTCCAGAGCTCCGGCTGCTGCCTTGTTCCAGGCTGCAGCCAGGACCTCTACTGGACCGTGAAGCAAGTCCTCGGGAATAACCCCCAGCTCCTTCTGAAACCTCACTGGGTCCATCAGTCGCCGGGGTCGGACCAATCGAATAGGTCCCGCCTCCCTGCGGAGTGGGGTAGCACAAGAGACTCTCAGGGTCACCAGGGCGTGGTCTGACCATGACAATGGGGAAAGATGTAACTCTCCCCTCAGATCACATTGCCACTGCTCGGACAAGAAAACTAAATCCGGAGTGAGACCACTGTCATGAGTCGGGTCACGAATAATCTGAGACAGGCCCATAGCTGCCATGGTAGCCATGAACTCCCGGGCTGCCTCCGAGGACCGTCCCAGGGACGGCAGATTGAAATCCCCCAGAACCATAAGTCTGGGAAACTCCACTGCCAGCCCTGAGACAGCCTCGAGCAGCTCAGGCAGGGAGGTTGCTACGCAGCAGGGAGGCTGGTACAGCAGCAACACACCCAACTGTTCTCATGAACCCAACTTGAAAAACAGGGTCTCACACCCGGTCACTTGTGGAGCAGCGCCCCTGAAGGCCACAAGGGACTCTCGGATAACAACTGCCAGCCCTCCTCCCCTGCCCCGGTGTCTCGGCTGATGCCACACCCGAAACCCGGCTGGGCACATTTCTGAGAGGGCTACTCCCCCCTCTGGGCCCAGCCAGGTCTCGGTAATACATACCAGGTCAGCCCCTTCCTCTGTGATTAAATCACTTATAAGGGGGGCCTTGTTATTCACCGACCTGGCGTTCAGCAGCAGCAGTTGGAGACCGGAGCCCATGAGGATCTGCTTACCAGGGCCTGGGTATGAACATGGGGGGCCGGAACGCACCACCGGTAACAAACACCAGGGGCGCCTTCCCCGATAATGGCTTGCCCTCCGGTTCCCGTCATACCGTCCCCTGCCCGTCACCACCTGAATCACTTGGCCCGCCACACAGCCCCCAGAGATTCCCGACTCTGGCCTAGTAGCCTCCACTCCCAGGCCTCCGGGATTCTTGGGACTAATCAAGGGTCCCTTATCCCATTCATCCATCATCCAATCTCATGCAATGTCGGGTAGCGCGTAAGACCCCCCAGCGCACCAGCTCTCGCTCTTGGCGCTGGTAGGGTCTAGCACCACCCCCACTCACCCTCTACACTCGCACCCTGCACCTCTCCCTCAACCTCTCTCACTGGTCAGGGAGAGGTACCACCACTCACCAGCACTCACTCCTACCCCACCTGACTCTCACCCAGGGGGGTACTCTTACAAACCATACAATCTTGGCTCCCCCCACCTCCTCTCTGACCCGGGGGGGAGTCCACATTCATACCAAGGGACCCGTACAAACCCTCTGCCGCCTTAGCCTAAATTGGGACAATATCCAGGTCTTCATGGGGGTTAGTCCGTATAATGATTTTTCTTACGCCCTGATCTCCTGGGCTCCAGCCTCCGCAACATCTGCACTTTCCAGGGCTGCAGGGTTCACCCCCAACTCCAGCCAGTTCTAACATCAGAGTTTCTAAACCCCCTCTAGAGTCGGCCCAGGAAAAAAGTCCAGTTTGTCTGCTTGTCTGTGTGTGTGTGGGGGGGCTCAGCCGAGGACTCCGTTGCACCAGCCGGGCTCCTCTCCGTATCACGCCGGCTCCGCTAGGCCCCACCGACTCCACCGGCCCAACTTGAACTCTGACGGTCTCTCGCCTCCAGCAAATGAAATCAGAGGCCTCCGGCAGCCTTCCGCAGCCCTCAGTAGACTCCAGCCCCGCAAGCGCCACCAGCCCAGCTTGTAGACCAATAACTAGACCAATAACTAACAGCATCCAGCTACCTCCTGCAGCCTCCCACACTCTCCGGTCTTCGAGCTCAAACCTCAAAAGCCTCTGTGGTTTTCGGCTTCTGACAAAACTTCGGAAGCCTACGGTGTCTTTAGCAGTTCACTGGGCTTCCTCGCGCAGATTCATGGAGCTCCGACCCGGACACAGGCCTCGCCCCAGCTCTTCCCCCCGGAGAAAGCCACTCACCACCGGCAACACCACCTCTCCAAACCCCCAGGATGAAATTTTAGGGATTTTCGGTGGGTTTTTCACAGGGTTTGCGGCTTTTCTCCAGGAGCGTTCATCGGTCGCGCTGATTTGCGGCCGCCATCTTGGTTTGTTATAAGAGACCTTTATGGATTTCCACGCAAGAAGCTTTTTATAGAACAGAAGTAAGAAATAAAGATAAGTAGTTGACATATAAGGACTTTTTAAAAAAAGAACAAGGACACTATGTGATAAAATCAAAAGAAGAACTTGCTCAAGAAGGATATACTTTTCAATGGTTCTCCTATATGCAACTCATAGAGAAATTTAAACTAGACAAAAAAAATTTAGAATTTGAACAAACTAAATCAGAATTTGAAATACAACTATGTGAAAATGATGAACGCTTAATTGCTAAAATGTATAAATTATTGTTAAAAGGAGAAATGGTAGAGGAACAAGTTAAAGATTGTATGATTCAATGGGCGAAAAATATTGGCCACAATATACAACTTCATCAATGGGAAGATATGTGGACTAAAGGATTAAAATTTACCTTATGTTACAACCTAAAAGAAAACTTCTATAAGATGATGTATCGATGGTATATGACCCCACAAAAACTTTCAAAAATGTATGGGAACACCTCCAAGTTATGTTGGAAATGTATAAAACAAGAAGGGTCTTTTTACCATATGTGGTGGACTTGCAATATTGCAAAAGAATTTTGGACTGAGATACATTCATTGATGCAAAATATACTACAGATACGAATACCATTTAAACCAGAATTTTTTTTATTTGGAATTTGGGATGTACAGATAGAAAAACAATTTTTTAGAATAATACAATACATGATAACAGCAGCAAGACTTTTATATGCACAAAACTGGAAAAACCAAAGTGTACCAACAATACAGGAATGGATGTTGAAATTATTAGAGATGGCAGAAAATGATAAATTGACTTGCTTATTAAAAGACAATTCAAATTGTTACTTTCTTAAAGAGTGGAAACCTTTAATGGACTATTTGCAAAAAGCAGGAGGAGTAAAGCTAACATGGGGTTTTGACGATTAGATTATATATAAATAGTATATAATAGACAAGAAAAATATATGAATGTTATATGAATAACCAGCATGTAAAAACAAACTGTCTATATTATTCTTTGACCATAGATGGATCGGAGGTTATCCAATTTGTTTGTCTTTTTCTTTTCTTTTTTTTCTTTACTGCACTTTTCTTTTTCTTTTAATTTGTATTTCTATTTCCGTTTCATTCTTAACTTTTAGCTTTGTATATTTAAAAATCTAATAATTTTTTTTTAAAAAAAAAATCTCTTTAAGATACTGTACATCTCCAGACACTTGTTTTACAGAGCTTTCCATCTTCTTAACTTTTCCTTCATCTCCTCATTCATCTTTACAAGTCTTTCATCCATTCTTTCTTTTTTCAAAAGCTGTTTATTTTAGTATGAAGTGATTCAGCTAACCTACTGGCCAGTTGCTCAAACATTTTCTGAAGCAAATCTGCTGTAATTCCTCTCTCTGCAGGATGCTCTACCGATCCTCCCCTCCCCTCCCTTCTTGCCACTTTTCTGGTGGTTGCCATTGTAATAATAATCCAAAAATGAAAAGAATGAAAATAGGAAAGGTAGGCTTCTCCCCTTCTTTCCCCTCTCTTTTGTCTTCCTGTGCCCTTAATACTTTCATATTACCTTTATCATTTCTTTAGTAAAATCCACCAATTGCCTGCACTTTTTAAATAAAAAACATTCCCACAAAGGTCCCGTTCATTTATCTAATTTAATTCCAATTTGTTCAAAAGCACTTTCACCAAAAAAGCAATCTTTCAAAATAACTGTCCCCTTTATCCATTTTAAACTTTCTTACATCAATTCCTTGTTAAGCGTTTTGCCAAAAGTTTTTAAATCTTTAAAAACTTTTTTTCCCTTTATTCCTTTGTAATCCAGAAAGAATGTTGACTCAGCAAGTGGAATTTTCTTATTCTGCCACTCAGAAAATCTCTCTTTAGCTACATCCTAAAGTGGTTAAGAAATGAGGCTTGCGTGAACCTTGTGTCCATATACTGTAAGCTGCATTACGGCTGTGAGCTTGATTGAAATCCCTTGACTCCCAGCCAAGGGGCTGCAAGTAGTATCTAAATGACATTCTGCTCTTTTGTGGGACTACTGATACTAATATTGCAACTCTTCACATCTACTATTTCTATTACTACAACTACTAGTACTGATTATTCTTGTTGTTGTTGTTATTTCCTGTTAACTGATCTAAAGTATATACTCCATACTTTGCCCAAGTTTTCCAGGATTTTTCAGGTTTGGATTCTTTCATTTCGTTAATTTAGCATCATCATAAGGATCAAGCAGAGCTGTCAGGGTACTACTTTATAGTAACTTTTTTTGGTGGTGGTGGGGGAATTCCGTATAATTGGAGCTTAATTTCTGCTATGGTAAGGGGCATCAAACAATTCCATGACAATGAATATCTAGAAGGTAAAATTTATCATTAATTACCACTGGAAATAATATTTTCTCTTTTGGAATAGACTTAGATATGGAAATTTAACAAATTTAAAAAGTTAAAGTTAACAAATAGTCTGACCTGGTCCCTTAATACCACATTTTTGGTAAAGCGAGCACAGCAACGTTTGCACTTTTTGCGTCGGATGAAGAAAGTACATCTCCCATCTTCCATTCTCCTTACTTTCTACAGAGGCACTATAGAGAGTGTACTTACAAGCTGTATTTCCATCTGGTTTGGAGGCTGTAGGGCCTCAGATAGAAAGTCTGTGCAGAGAGTGGTAAGGGCAGCAGAAAAGATAATTGGGATATCTCTGCCCCTCATCCAAGATTTAGCACATGCACGCTGTTTGTCCAGAGCTCGAAAGATCATCAGTGATGCCTCCCATCTTCATCATGGTTTGTTTTCTTTGTTACCCTCTGGGAAGAGGTTCCGCTGTATCCGATGTAGAACAGCCAGATTGGGAAACAGCTTTGTCCCCCAGGCTATTGGATTCTTGAATGCCAAATAGGTTCTTTTAGGTGAAATATGTTGGATATGTAAAGAATGTATATTTTATAGTAATTATGGATTTTTATTAGTATTTTAATGTTTGACTGAAATTGTGAGTTAAAGAATGTATATTTTATAAGAATGTATATTTTATAAGAATGGGTATTTTATAGTAATTATAGTTTTTTATTATTATCATTAGTATTTTATTGCTTGAGTGAAATTGTGAGCAAACTGCAACGAAATTTCATTCTATTGTGCACTTGTATAGTGTATAGTGGGATGACAATAAAGTTATTATTCTATTTCTATTCTATTCTAAAATTAAAACCTCCATTTGTAACAATCAACTGAATCTACCTCAGTGAAAAATAACAAGAAGAATTTTCCAAAGTAACCTCTAAAGCATTGCACTACATTTCTTGAAAAGATATTTTAGGAATATGTAAAGGAATGTCGTGTATAATATAAATTATCCATTGCAGACATTCATTTCTAAACTATTAATTTTACCCCAGATACTCAATTTAATTGGGGCCCATATATCCAAATCTAATAACAATATATTTAAATTCAGTTTAATCATCTAAGATACATGTCTGGGAACCCTGAAGCCAAGATAAGTTATTGCCTCTGGACACCAACTATACTAGCTGGAAAAAGCTGATCTTGATGATATAATAGACCCCAAAGACATCAGTTCAAGTTTAGACTAATTTATATTATACCCAGAAGAGTCTCCAACATCATCAATTAATTTTATTCTTTTCAGCGTGAGAGACTCAGATTTATCAATCAATAACAACATATCAACTGCAAACAAGACTATTCTATATGAATTACCTGTCTATATCTGTGATGGTTCTGATACTTTAGTCATTAACATAGAGACTCTTATTACAAGCCATTAACGGATATAAAAGAATTCTTTATTAAAGCAAGTTATCACTTCCAAGGCAAAGCTCAGTCTGAAAAAAAAGGGCGCACAAAAGCTAACTTAAAATCCCACCTACAATACTCACCCCTAACGGCTTCAACGATTCCCATAACATCAACCAGCTAAAAGAAACCCCCCCCCCCCGTTTCTTGTTTAACTAACGAACAGTAAATTCCATTCCACCTTCTGGCAGCTGTCCCCCCTTGTCTCACATTCCAGACTAACAAGCACTGATAGCGTTGACCTTGCAGATGCTCAGCTCGTCTTCACTCTCCTTTCCTTCCCAAGCCTAATTGCTTACTAATCCAATATGTCAATGAAGGTTCTCAGTCATCCAGGTGGAACAGTCTGTGGCTTGAATCATGTCAACTGGATTTCTATTTTCTCAGTAGAAACGTTTCACTCCTTATCCAAGGAGCTTCTTCAGTCTGAGTAAAGTTAGTAAGGGAATCCTTAAATATGTTTCTAGGGTGGCTGTGTGACCTTGCACCTGGGGCTAGGTCATGGTTATTTTGAGATGTTATTTCTAAGTCCCTTTATCATCTAAAGGAGGATCGTTAAGATTACCCTGCTGCTGTTGAGCTTGCGAAATGGTCTTAATCTTCCTAGGCACAGAAGACAAAGCAGGAAGGAAGATAGGGGAAAGGTTATGCCTGAGGCCCCCACCTCTATTCAAGGAAGGATTTTCCAAGTTGGCATAAATGGATTCCTTGACCCCTCTCTCAAACCACCTATCTTCTCTGTCTAAAATGTGAACATTAATGTCCTCAAATGAGTGTCCTTTTTCTTTTAGATGAAGATAAACTGCTGACTCTGGTCCTGTGGTGTTACTTCTCCTGTGTTGGGCCATCCTCCTGTACAAAGGTTGTTTGGTTTCTCCAATGTAGAGTTCAGAGCAAAATCAAGGCCCAGGAAGTACAGGCCTTCACGGACCATATAAACACTATAGATGCCAACATTAGCTTCACCAGAGAAGACACCAAGGACAACAGACTGGCATTCCTAGACTGTGAAGTCCTCATTGGGATCGGTGGCAAGCTAGAAATAGGGATCTACAGGAAACCCACACACACAGATCAATACCTGATGTTTGACTCCCACCATCCACTGCAGCACAAACTAGGAGTCATCAGGACATTATCACACAGAGCAGAAACCATCCCCACCTCCATGGATTCCAAAAAGAATGAAAAGCAGCACCTGAGAACAGCTCTGAAGGCCTGTGGATATCCATATTGGGCCTTCACTAAATCTAAGTCTTCCAGACCTAAAACAGCTACAGATAGGGCTGAGACTCAGAGTAAACGGAAGAACCTGGTCATTCCTTACATGGCTGGCGTGTCTGAAAAGATAAAACGGATATTTGGCAAACACCACATACCTGTATATTTCAAACCCACCAACACACTGAGACAGAGGCTTGTACACCCCAAAGATCAAACTCCAAAACACAAGGAAAGCAATGTAGTGTATGCAATCCAGTGCAGTGAGGAGTGCTCTGAACTCTACATTGGAGAAACCAAACAACCTTTGTACAGGAGGATGGCCCAACACAGGAGAAGTAACACCACAGTACCAGAGTCAGCAGTTTATCTTCATCTAAAAGAAAAAGGACACTCATTTGAGGACATTAATGTTCACATTTTAGACAGAGAAGATAGGTGGTTTGAGAGAGGGGTCAAGGAATCCATTTATGCCAACTTGGAAAATCCTTCCTTGAACAGAGGTGGAGGCCTCAGGCATAACCTTTCCCCTATCTTCCTTCCTGCTTTGTCTTCTGTGCCTAGGAAGATTAAGACCATTTCGCAAGCTCAACAGCAGCAGGGTAACCTTAACGATCCTCCTTTAGATGATAAAGAGACTTAGAAATAAACATCTCAAAATAACCATGACCTAGCCCCAGGTGCAAGGTCACACAGCCACCCTAGAAACATATTTAAGGATTCCCTTACTAACTTTACTCAGACTGAAGAAGCTCCTTGGATAAGGAGTGAAACGTTTCTACTGAGAAAATAGAAATCCAGTTGACATGATTCAAGCCACAGACTTACTAATCCAACTACTACAAATCCAATTCCTAAATCTCTACCACTCAAACCCTCTTAACCCTTATGATGGCAGGAGGTCACATCCTGACAATATCATCCTCACTGTCTATTTGCACTTGCTAAAAATCTCAGACTTGAATCAAATAGTAACATAGACAGATACAACTCTCTCCATTGAGGAGGTAGATAAGATCCCATTAGTTTTCACTTGCAGTTTTGGGGAAAAAAATTATAGACATTTAATTAAAATTAAAATTTAAAATGTTAAAATGCCTGAGGCGAGGAGGGGAACCTTGCGTGGGGGGAAACAGATCATTATCAATATTTTTTATCAAGTCTTTCTCTGTATCCAATGAAATAATTAATTTCAGCAGAATCTATCTTGATATTCATGAAGCTACAGGACTTACTAGCAGCGTGGTGGCTCAGCAGGTAAGACAGCAGGCTTGTCGATCGGAAGATCGCAAGTTCAGAAGTTCAAATCCCTAGCCTCGCGTGACGGAGTGATCTCCCGCACTAGCCCCAGCTCTTGCCAACCTAGCAATTCGAAAGCATGCAAATGCAAGTAGATGAATAGGTACCACTTCGGTGGGTAGGTAACAGCGTTCCGCATGCGTCATGCCGGCCACATGACCACGGAAGCATCTTCGGACAACGCTGGCTCTTCGGCTAACAAACGGAGATGAGCACCGGCCCCTAGAGTCGGACACGACTGCACAAATGTGCGGGGGGAACCTTTACCTTTTTACAGGACTTACTAAAAATTTAAACTTGTCAGCCCTTGTCATAAAATGAGTATGCATTTCATTACCTGTATTCCTAAAATCTTTTCATATTGTCAGGTGTTACATGCATATTATCCTTAATTAGTATGTCAAAACTTTATCCAGTTGTTCTGCACAGTCCTAAAATCTTGGTCAGAGATATGCCAAAAGCAATTTATTCAATTTGTGCTTCACATTTTGCAGTTCCATATAGATATTTGGAGAATAATAAGTAGAAAACTGGGACAATAAAAGCTTCACCTTTCAATTTAGTTTTTTCTTTCTGTAATACCATTCCCCCCCTCATTTTCTCATATACACTTTCCATGGTAACCCCCCATTTATAATAAATATTTGTAAAGCTCAAAAGTCATTTGCATTTAAAAATTTTGTCATTTAGCCAGGAAGCATCCAAATCCGAATATTTTGTTTTAGGGGAATTCCCCACTTGAAAGCAAATTAAAACTGGACATTATCCAATCTTGTAATTGAACTTACATGACAATTTATTTCATTCTGGAGCAAAACAAAAAATATTCTCTATTTTGGCCAGCGCTGACTGTTGAAAACAGTATTAGCCTAAAGTGGGTTGAAGCACCTGAATTGCTCTCCTGACCTTATCAC
Organism: Charina bottae; assembly: GCA_023362775.1. NCBI lineage: Eukaryota > Metazoa > Chordata > Lepidosauria > Squamata > Charinaidae > Charina > Charina bottae. The sequence continues at coordinate 4,366,787 of JALMGJ010000029.1, read as the reverse complement.
ATTGTTTTCCCTGTGCAAATTGCCTTGTCAAAGCAAATTACCTATTAAACAGGCTTATGTTTTAATCACCAAAGCTTATCAAACAGGAGTCCTTTTTTGCTGCTGCTGGAAATTATCTTGCAAATTGGTGAATATTTTTAGTTTATTCCTAAAGTGTGACACTGGTTCACTGTTGCACGCAGGCATTTCGTTTCAGGGAACATGATGTAACATTTATTTGGTCTCTCCTTGGTAGCACCTAAACTCTGAATCATCTTGCAGACAGAAAGCTGTGCAGAATGGATAATTCGTCATGAATAATGGCAGTGCCAGTTTATTTTAAATCTGTGTATGATTAACTTCCACTTTTTTTCCAGGCTGGTTTTGGGGAGGGGGGTTATGGAATTAGTCATGGCTGCCACTGGGGAATACCCTAGTCAATCAGCAATTCTATGGAGAATCTAGATGAGATGTTAACCAATCCCATCATTCTTTATCATTCTAATTCTTAGATCATTTAAACTTTCTGTAAATCTGTTTTTAAATAGCAACATATGTTTCTTTTGAGCATATGGAAACTATTGCATTTGTAATTGTGAGAGAGCAGATTTTTAAAAGTCATTAAAAGTAAGTAAGCTGACAGAGCTGATTCTGTCCCAACAGTAAGTTTCAGTGAAACCTCCTGTCTTTGGAAAATATTTGAAGCACCTTGAAGTATTTGTATTGGAAATGTTAAATCCATAGTTGGGCGTAATGCATCAGAGGTCCAATTGTAAACAGTGCAAGGGCCAAATCGAGAAGTGGTGAGATGAGCTGGAATTACTCTAAAATATCAGATATTTGGATGGACTTCTTGGATTTGGGGCAATTCATTTCCATGCAAAACATAATAAAAGCAAGAACTTGCTTTGATCTGAATAAATTTTCCTAGATTTAATAATTTGTATCTGAGATTAAGTAGAAACACTGTGGTAGTTATAATCCCCTTCATTTCTTTTTGAATAGGCCAACTATCATAACCAGACATGTCTATGCGTGTTACACATACAACACATACATCCTATGCCTGGGGGCTGTAGGGGCCTGGATGGGGAACAACAGGCTTCAACTGAACCCTGGTAAGACAGAGTGGCTGTGGATTGATGGCCTCTCGGTTTCCAGGAAGTTGTCATCTTTAACTCTGGATGGGGTGGCACTGCCCCATTCAGATTCAGTGCGGAACTTGGGGGACTTCCTGGACTCATGACTCCTGCTCGAAGAGCAGGTGGCAGTCGTGGCCAGGAGGGCCTTTGCACAACTTTGGGTTGTGCGCCAGTTATGCCCCTTCCTGGATCAGGAGGCCCTCCGAACAGTCGCTCATGCCCTTGTCATCTCCCATATAGATTATTGCAATGCGCTCTACATGGGGCTACCCTTGAAGAGTATCCGGAAGCTTCAGCTGGTCCAGAATGTGGCCGCAACGGCAGTTACGGGTGTGATAAGATCAGCTCATGTAACACCACTGCTGTGCGAGCTGCATTGGGTACCAGTTTGCTTCCGGATCCAATTCAAGGTGTTGGTTATCACCTTTAAAGCCCTACATGGCATGGGACCAGGGTACCTGAGGGACCGTCTCATCCCTATTACATCTTCCTGCCCCACCCGGTCATGCAGAGAGGGCATGCTTCGGACCCCATCAATGAAGGAAATTCATTTGGCGGGGTCCAGGAGACCTGCCTTCTCTGCGATAGCACCCGCCTTGTGGAAAATCTTGGCCCCGGAGGTGAGACAGGCATCTTCGCTCCTGGCCTTCAGAAAGTCTTTAAAGACCTGGTTCTGCCCCCTTGCTTGGGACAAAGGAGGTAATAGTTCCTCCTGGGGGTGGTTAGCCCCGTAATACCCTCCTTTTTTAAGATCTTCCCATCCTCTGGATTCTTATCTATTTATTATTATGTTGTACTTTTAAGTGTATAGGTTTTTAATATTAATATTAATGTTGTAAACCGCCCTGAGTCTACTGTCGTGGAGATGAGTGGTGATAAATTCGAATAATAAATAAATAAATAAATAAATAAATAAATAAATAAATAAATAAAACGTTGCAATTAGGCACACACTCTCACTGTATTATCTTTCAGGAATTGTGTTTTGCTTTAGGAACTAATCTAGAAAAATGAGGTTCTCTAAGAAAGTTGAAACTTGAAGTTTTTGGAAAAATTACACATGCTCAGATTTTGCTTAGCATTACCTAGCATCTTGCCAAACTCCATTGTATCACAAAAATTAGTGTGGAATCAGCTCGCCCACACAGGAAATATCAGGATGACTGTCACAGCTAATTTAGCTAATTGCTAAAATGTATAAATTATTGTTAAAAGGAGAAATGGTAGAGGAACAAGTTAAAGATTGTATGATAAAATGGGAAAAAAATATTGGACATAATATACAAATGCAGCAATGGGAAGATATGTGGAACAAAGGGTTAAAATTTACTTTGTGCTATAATTTGAAGGAAAATTTTTATAAGATGATGTATAGATGGTATATGACCCCACAAAAACTTGCTAAAATGTATGGGAATGTTTCCAACTTATGTTGGAAATGTAAAAAAAAAGAGGGGTCTTTTTACCACATGTGGTGGACATGTGAAATTGCAAAGAAATTTTGGACTCAGATACGTTCATTGATGCAGAATATTTTACAAATTCGAGTCCCATTTAAACCGGAATTATTTTTATTGGGAATATGGGAAGAACAAATGGGAAAACAATTTGTAAGAATTATGCAATATATGATTACTGCAGCACGACTTGTATACGCGCAGAATTGGAAAAACCAGATTCTACCTACGATACAAGATTGGATGTTAAAACTGATGGATATGGCAGAAAATGACAAATTGACATGCTTATTAAAAGAAAACTCAAACTGTTACTATCTTAAAGAATGGAAACCATTAATAGACTATTTGCAACATGCAGGTGGAGAAAAGCTTATCTGGGGTTTTGAAGACTAAAATATATATAAATTGATATATTAGGCAGGAAATGTTTTTGTATGTTATATATAGAGCTAGCATGTAAGATAAAATTTTTTTTAAATTACTAAGACCAGAGATAAATCGGAAGTTGACTAATTCCTATGCTTTATCTTTTTCTTTTTTTCTTTTCTTTTCTATACACTTTTACTTTTTTCCTTGATTTGTATTTCTATTTCTTTTTCATTTTCACCTTTTAACTATGTACCGTATTTTCCGGCGTATAAGACGACTTTTTAACCCAGGAAAATCTTCTCAAAAGTCGGGGGTCGTCTTATACGCCGGAAAATACTACTCGCCGTATAAGACCTCTCCTGGCCAAGTCTCTTTAAACAAAGGCAACATCTGCGCAACCTCAGCCGAGCTCAGCCCTTGGGGGGGGGCAACCTGTTCTTACACCCCATGCCTTCCCCCGCCCTCGTGGAGAAGCTGAAACTTTTGGACTGCCCAGTCGGTTAGCCACGCGGGGTCCTCAGCAATTCCTTTATAAGTAGCTCCCTTTTGCACCCTTAGGGGAACATCAATGTCCTGATTTGCTCATTATTCTGATTTTTTATTGCTGAATTTTTAACTATTTAATTATTTTTAACTATTTAATATGATCCACTGGTCGTCGTCGTTATTATTGTTGTTATAATAATTATTATTATGCTGAGAAACTCAGTTTGTCACTGAGAATCTTCTTGCTATAAGTTCATTCCTAGAGAGTTAAATGAATTCAGATTCTCTGGGAGACACATATTTAAAAAATTGTTTCTGGATGTGTCTGTCTACCAACCCTTTGGACTGCAATAAATCTAATTTAAAGTCAGTATCTTATAAAAAAGGGACCATAAACAGATTTAATTTAATCAAATGCAGATTGAAAGGCACGTTTTGTCTGAAAGTGGTAATGGATAGAGATTATTTTGGATAACTACTGTAGCATTGAGAAATGCTAAAAAAGCAAAGTTTTATCCATTTTGTATTATACAGCTGCTTGTGTTAGGGCTGTTGGCTGACCCTTGATCATCATGGTATAGAAGCTATTTATCTGATGAATCATCTTAGTTGACTTCACAATATGTTCATCATTATTGTTCTGACAAGTTCTTTCTTTAAAGCAGTGTTTCTCAACCTCAGCAACTTTATGAGGTATGGACTTCAACTCCCAGAATTCCCTATCCAGCATTCCCCATAGAGCTCCAGGTTAGCCACATCTATTCAACTTGTGGTGGGAATGATGGGATATCCTTAGCTCCAGGTGTTGAATACTGATGTAATCCTGTGCTCAAGCTTTTATGCAGTATGTTAGGGTGTTTTGATTAGAGCAGTGTTTCTCAACCTCGGCCACTTGAAGATGTGTGGACTTCAACTCTCAGAATTCCCCAGCCAACATGCCATGCTGGCTGGGGAATTCTGGGAGTTGAAGTCCACACATCTTCAAGCGCCCAAGGTTAAGAAACACTGGATTTGAGAGCTGACCAGGAGCATCTCGGGGTAGATGGTAAAAAAAGTCACAATTATGGGAGTTGAAGTCCTCACATCTTCAAGTAGATGAGGTTGAGAAACACTGGATTTGAGAGCTGACCAGGAGCATAAAAGGGTAGATGGTCAAAAAAGTCACAATGTGCTGTGCTCACCAACTTGACTTTATTGCCCCCACCTCCCCACCCCCTGAGACACCAGTGAGGCCAACCAGTATGACCATAGTTGAAGACAAGAGTTCAAATATATTCTGGAAAAAGGTAGAGAAATAAGCTTCATCCCAAGGATTTTGCATATCTAATCTTAGTGGCCTGCATGGTCATTCTTCCTTTAGAGTACAAGCAGTGCTCTCATGGCTTAGAGCTATATGTAGCTTATTCATTATTCTTGGCAAAAATTCAGACAACAGTCACTAGGTGGTCTGTGTTTTAGATCCTCCACCTACGGATGACAGAACATTCCCATGACATTTGCCTTTCCATTTCAAGTTCTGGCCATCCCATTAATAAAATATGTTGCAAACTAGACAAAGTTCTCACCCATCTGAACTGGCCAAGCTCAGGAAGTATAGCTATTCTTAGCATAAGGCAGGCTGCAGTTTTTATCCTCTGTAGAGATATCCAAAATGAGAGGACTTTCAGAGAAAAGATGTGACAACTCTCATTCACCATTACAGACATAGGTGAATAAACAAGGATTCAAATCTAGACTTTTCAGAATTAAGTCCTTAGTCCATCTAAATCTGTCTCTTTCACATTCTCCCACATACCAGTGTTTCAAATCATAAGTTATTTCTCTTTCATTTATGAAGAAATGTGCAAGTAAGTTCTTACAAAAAACAGAACCAGCTTCTTGGGCAATTTATGTGAGCCCACTCCGGGCGAAGTTATTTAATCCAGCAATTTTGGCTCTGCATAATTCCAGCGGAAAAGTTTATCAAATAATAATAAAAACAACTATCCTCAAAATAGGAGTTTGGCGATCCCAATTCTCTATAAAGGTAACAATGTTTATGTATGCTTTAGGGGGATTCTTTTTCTACACTGAGATCAAGACACTATGGACTATGCTCAATTTATATAATGTGTTGCTGCATTTAACAGAAAATAGCCTCATTTATGGAAGAAGTAAAGTGTCCTTCAAGTCACACGCAATTCCTGATGACTTCCCTGTCTAGTTGACCACCCTGGGATTTCCTGTTGGTGTCCCATCCAAGTACTATCGGGGTCCAGCCTTGCTTAGCTACTGAACCTAGAGGAGGCCATAATGTTTTATTATTAATGTGAATTGAATGAGGTTTCTACTCCTTGTGAATTCCCCAACTGTCACATAGCTCATAGCCATTTGTAACTCTTTTCATCTCAAATTGGTTGCTAAACTTGCTTTTTCCCCTTTTATTGATTGCCTCCCATGACTTTTCTCTCTGTGTGTCATCTGTTTATCTAGTGGTTAAGATGCTGGACTAGGAGTTGGTAGACCTGAGATATAATCCTACCTTAGGTATGGAATGGTATTCCCCGTAGTAACCTATGGCTTCAAGAGCTGGACCATAAGGAAGGCTGAGCAAAGGAAGATAGATGCTTTTGAACTGTGGTGCTGCAGGAAAATTCTGAGAGTGCCTTGGACTGCAAGAAGATCAAACCAGTCCATACTCCAGGAAATAAAGCCAGACTGCTCACTTGAGGGAATGATATTAAAGGCAAAACTGAAGTACTTTGGCCACATAATGAGAAGACAGGATACCCTGGAGAAGAAGCTGATGCTAGGGAAAGTGGAAGGCCAAAGGAAGAGTGGCCGACCAAGGGCAAGATGGATGGATGATATTCTGGAGGTGACGGACTCGACCTTGGGGGAGCTGGGGATGGCGACGGCTGACAGGAAGCTCTGGCGTGGGCTGGTCCATGAAGTCACAAAGAGTTGGAAGCGACTGAATGAATAAACAACAACAAAGGTATGGAAACCAACTGGCTTTGGGCCCATCACATTTCTCAGTCCTAGGAAGACGGCAAGGGCAAACCACTTCTAAAAATGTTAAATGCGGAAAACTATATGGAGTTGTCAAATTCCAAATCAATTCACTGCATGACAGAATCATTTTTACTCAGGAACATTGGCGTGGAAGAAATAGAGATGACATTCCCCACGTCTTGTAATTATCAGCTAAGTACTTGGCTAAACTTGGCTTATCACAAAAAAAATTAAACAAGATCTCACTTAGTTAATATTTGGGTGGGAGACAAGTAGTCAATTCCAGGGCTGTAATTCTAACTGGGAAGTCAATGCATTTTCTGTTGATGTTTGTGAAAATATACATCAGAATTTACACACCAGAATAGAAGCCATTATAAGAGGAAGTGCTGTGTCATGTAGTCAGCAAGTTTGCTGTGTCATTAAGACATAAAGGAAGCTGATGAAATAGAAGGAAGCTGATGAAAGAAGATGATGCAATGTGAAATACTATTTGACAATGAGTGTATAAAAGTATATGTATGCCTGTATACTCTCTCTCTTCTTCATTATTGGACTGTGCTGTGAATACGTCTGTATGCTGTTTTGCAGAGGACATATGTACGAAGTTGTATGTATGTAAATAGACTCTTAACACTGACTATTGTGTCTGAGTCGTTTCTTATCTTAGGCCTGAAGGACTTCACATCTACAGAACGCGGCTACGCTGAAAAACTCTGATATTTTCCCAAAAGGAGGCAATGGCAAACCACTACCTAATTCTTGCCGAGAAAGCCTACCCTTGTAGTAACCAGAAGTCAAGCTTAATTTGTAGGAGGACTTTAAATGGCTGCTTGATTTTAAGATCATACAATCGCAGGAGTTGTGCTGGAACGTCTACCAAGCTCTGGGAAAGCAGAGGAGAAAAATGGTCTGCTGCAAAAGGGAAGGGGAAAACATGAGAAAGAGACTCAGAGGAACCGAGCTTATTATGCTAGGTATAAGTTGAGCAGGAGAATTGCTTTGGTAGGCTTACAAGATTCTGCTACATTACCATACTAGCAAGAAAGAACTTTCCAGAAATTCAGATGGTTCTTGTTTCCTGAGTTTGCCAGCCTCACAGGACTTGAGAATAGCTATGAAAGATGGTTTGGACCTACCTGGAAGCTTGAATTGGTTGTTACATTTTGTCTAGCACTATAAAATTTACTTTATGGCTTTTTTAACTTTGAAGTTACAGTGATATATTATATAGAAAGGTAAATATAGGCTCAGAGTTCAGCAATGGATTTATTTAGGTGAAATATTCTCTATTTGAGGTTTGGAAACTGGCCACTAGTGAGTGTGAAATCTTTGTGATAGATCTGAACAGACAAAAATAGGCTGAAGGAATCTCTAGGAATGTCTAACTTTTCAGGAAAATATATTCCAAATGTGGCAGAGTAAATAGTACACTTGACATCATTTGTTTTATAAACATGTTTATAGAACTGAACTTTTCAGCATTTGTTCTGCCTTAAAAGGATACTTAAATCTTTGATTTGAAAATTTACATGAAAATCATGTCTGATGTTTCAAAACATAGATGGGGACCTACATTGCTCCAGAAATCTGGAGATTGGCTTCACAGTCATTTAAGATTGTTACCAGAATGGAGTGTGTGAATAGATACCAAGAAGAGTGATTGGGTGGGAAGGTACATTGTTACCATCCAAAGTTGCTTACAAACATCTTGATGCATATACATTTCAAAAGCATTTCATGGTTGAAAACTGATTAAAAAACTTTGATCTGAATTGCCAAGAGGAATGAGCAAAACTGATTTCCAAAGTTATTTTTTCTTGAGTATAAACACTGTTGCCAGTCGTAAAGGATTCTAGTGTAATGTTAATTATATTAGTTAGTTAAGTCATTGATATTAAGAAACAGAAATAATAGCATATGTTATTCTAAAATGATTCACTTTGTTTAATGTATTCAGAAATCTCATTCAATGTCAGAAAGGGGGGCTTCTCTCTTTACCTCCCATCCTGATGCTTGAAAAAAATGATGTTGCTATGGCAATATCACAGACACCATTCCTGCTGGGATGATGTTGATTATTTGAGCATCGCTGGACACTTAAGTAGCAGATTCTAGTACAAGGAATGAAAGAAGGCAAGGAGGAAGAAGGACCTTCTGCCATGACTATTAAGTTCCTCCTCTTTCAGGAGCAGAAAGTGGTTCTTTGGTATTACAATGCCAACACTTGCAGTGGAATGGTGGCCCAGAATATCTTCCAGCTGCAAAGCCTGTTGGAAAATTGCATTTTTCCAGTGCTAGTGACAGATGTTTCCCATGCAACTGAGAGCTGTATCTAGCAAACTCTGGTAGCAATATGGCAAGAATCAAAGAGAAAGAGATGTCCTTCTTTCCTCGTTATGAGTGCTGAAATACCTGCACGGTTTCTATTTCAGTGCGAGACACAGTACAAATGTTAGGGTCATAACATTTACCTCATACTGTGATACGAAATTCATATTTTAACCCCATCACTCATGGCTAAATGTAGGGGGATTGTGAGGTGTACTCCATACCTATTTTGATAAATTTGTTGGCTTCATTGGAGTTCTGAGGATTTCCTTGAATATTCTCAAATGTCTTGTGATATTTGAGGCAATGTTTGTTGCCAAACTGGCCTCACGGTAGATTAAACAATGCACAAGCCACAGGTTTATATGGGTTGTACCTTAGGGACTACACAGATTAAAATGTGATTTCATCTTGAAATGGGCTTTAGGATCCCCATGTAGTGTGCATAACAAAAATCAAATTACTGAGTTTCCTTCAGTAGTAAAATAATATTGAAATGTTTCACTCTACTCTTCATGCTGTGTCAAGCTACCTGTTCTGCCTTGTTAACAATTTTTTTTGTTTATTCATTCAGTCACTTCTGACTCTTCATGACTTCATGGACCAGCCCACGCCAGAGCTTCCTGTCGGCCGTCACCACCCCCACCTCCCCCAAGGTCGAGTCCATCACCTCCAGAATATCATCCATCCATCTTGCCCTTAGTCGGCCCCTCTTCCTTTTGCCTTCCACTTTCCCTAGCATCAGCTTCTTCTCCATGGTATCCTGTCTTCTCATTATGTGGCCAAAGTACTTCAGTTTTGCCTTTAATATCATTCCCTCAAGTGAGCAGTCTGGCTTTATTTCCTGGAGTATGGACTGGTTTGATCTTCTTGCAGTCCAAGGCACTCTCAGAATTTTCCTCCAACACCACAGTTCAAAAGCATCTACTGTATCTTCCTTCGCTCACCGTAACTGTGTTCAATCTTGTGGAAACTTCTGCTCAGGTTGTCTGCAGGAGAGGAGAAAAAATCAAGATGGTGGCTGTGGCTGTGACTGTGCAATTGGCTGCCATCTTGACTTTTTGACCCCTGCCCCAAATGTCCCTGCTGCTGTACAAATATGATTATATGCCAAGTCCTTATGACTGTTACAGTGTGAATATATGGCATTGGTTTCTTAGTCTGGTCCACTCTATAGGGCTGATATCCACCACCTTGAATCACACACAGAAGTAGACTGACAACCAGTGCAGCTCGCAGAGTAGAGATGCCACATGGGCATTACAAGGCATGCCCATCACTGCCTGCGCCAGTTCATTCTGGACCAGTTGAAGCTTCCAAGTGGTTTTCAAGGGCACCCCACATAGGGCACATTGCAGTAGTCAATTCTTGAGATGACATGAGCATGACTGACTGTCTGAAGGGCCTCCCGATTTAGGAATGGGGTGCAACTGACATACCAGATGGAGCTGTAGAAAAGGCCCCCTTGGTCACAGCTGCCCCCTGCTCTTTTAGCAGGAGCTGTGAATCCAAGAGGACCCCCAGGTTGTGCTCCTCTTTTGAGTGGGGAAGTGCTACCCCATCCAAGGTTATAGCTGGAAAGTCCTCAGGTCCAGAGGATCTGATATCCACAGCCACTGTGTCTTGGTAGGATTGAGGAACCTGGATAGTTCCTCCCCATCCAGGCCTTCACAGCCTTTAGGCCAGTGAATTAATGAGTAAAAGAGAAGTTATGTAGCTGACATGAGGTTCAAAGTACTTCTGAATTATTTTTGAAATGTATGCCAAACATAGCTAGCCATCGGTGAAGGATGTCACGACTTCTCCTCTCCCGTGCTGCTTTTCTTATGTGTTGTATTGTGTAATTCCTTCAGTTCAAATAAGTAGACAGTTTCTGGTAGTTCTTGCTGGATTTACCTTTTGTTTCCCTTTAAAGAAATGAACAGTTCTTTTCTATTATTATGGACAACAACAATAATAAAAATTAATAACAATAATTAAAAAAACACTTTTTGCCAACTACCTGATTTAAAAGATAAATGGGAATGAGAGAGACAGAGACAGAGGAAGAGCCAAGCGATTTACTTAAAATTCAGAGGTCTGGAGAATTGCATCTCACACGCAGTCACAGAGGAATTGATGTAATCCAAACCTGCTTGTTCCATACAGTATCTTTTTAAACTGAAAAACAACAACAGAAAGGATTACATGCCCTTGTATGTTTAATGATATCCAGATAAGAAATCAGCTAATGTGAAAGTGTGGTAAGAAGAACATGTGGGAATCTCTTTTTGTGGAAGAACATACAAAGTGTTTAAGTGCTGAAGTGGTACAGCCCAGAAACATGCTTAATGCTTCATCTACCCTCTGGGAAAATTAGGCCTAATTGTCAAACAAATTGTGATTAACTTCAGATTGGAAAGGGAGGCCCAGGGAATGAATTTACGGTGCTCTCTCACCACTCAATTTTATTTTAGAAAACGTACCTGCCATCCACTCCCTAAATCAGGGCTTTCCAAAGTGCTGCCGCTGGCGACACACCAGCGGCAGCGGCGCGAGCGTGCATGGCGGCCGCCGTGCACGCGCGCGCCGCCGCTTCCGGGTGGAGTGGCGACACACCACGCTGTGTGTGGCGACACACTTTTGTGTCGCGACACACAGTTTGGAAAGCTCTGCCCTAAATGCTATAGTTCTGGGTGGCTTTCATGGTACAACAGAAATGTATGGAAGAGTAATATAGTAAAATAAATAATCATAGAATAAAAGCATAGAGTTGGAAGGAGACGTTTAGCCCATGTATTCCCACTTCTTGTTCTATGAAGTGGGGTGGGTCTGCACCCACAGTTGCTGCATTCACAGAATCACTGAATTGGAAGGGACCGTCTTCAGGGTCCCCTGTTCTAAGTTAGGCCAAAATTGATGCACCAGTCAAAGCCGGGCAAAGATCCTCCTGGACATGGTCTGCACCTGTTTTTCCAGCAGGAGCTGTGAGTCCAGGAAGACCCCTAGGTTGTGAGCTTGTTCTCCGTGGGAGAGCACTACTCTACCAAGAATCAAAGATAGTTTAATCCCAGAATCAGTGGGGAGAATAGCCATTCTGCCTTGCTTGAGGTGTGTCTAAGTCTATTCCTGCTTATCCAGATTCTGATAACCTCCAAATATTCACTCACGGCTTTTATCACACACCCCATTCAACTTTAGATGGAGATAGTTATCATTTATATACTGATGGTATCCCACCCTGAACTGGCCGAAGACCACTCCTAGCGATTCCATATAGACATTAACTTGGTCAGGGAGAGGAATGATCCCTGAGGCATCCTCCCCCTTCCCCAAAATGGAGCACCACCTCTCCCCTCTGTGGCAACTGAGTGGAACGTCTCACTCACTCAGGAGTAGAGCCACTCTAAAATGGTGCTTTCAATTCCCAATCCTTCTCGGCAGTCCAGAAGATATTGTAATCAACACTATCAAAAGTCAGAGAGAGGTCTAGCATACCCAAGCTGATCACATGAAAATGGTCCCACCACCCAAGTCTCAAAGTGACTGGCTTGTAGTTTGCTGGATCTCCCCCATCCCCCTTTTTGGGAGGAGGAGGTAGGTATCAATTTGTTGTTTATTCGTTCAGTCGTTTCCGACTCTTCGTGACTTCATGGACCAGCCCACGCCAGAGCTTCCTGTCCGCCGTCACCATCCCCAGCTCCCCCACGGTCGAGTCCGTCACCACCACAATATCATCCATCCATCTTGCCCTTGGTCGGCCCCTCTTCCTTAGGCCTTCCACTTTCCCTAGCAACAGCTTCTTCTCCAGGGTATCCTGTCTTCGCATAATGTGGCCAAAGTACTTCAGTTTTGCCTTGAATATCATTCCCTCAAGTGAGCAGTCTGGCTTGATTTCCTGGAGTATGGACTGGTTTGATCTTCTTGCAGTCCAAGGCACTCTCAGAATAATAGCATTTATTTATTTATTTATTTATTTATTTATTTATTTATTTATTTATTATTTGAATTTATCCCCGCCCATCTCTACCATGGTAGACTCTGGGCGGTTTGCCTTCATCCAGCCATCTGGCATGTTGACAGTTCCCCGGATTTCTCAAAGATAATACACAAGGTTTGGTCAGATCATCAGCAGGTTCACAGAATAAAATTTAAGTGCTTTAGAGATTTAAACCCATTCAAAGAAAACAGGGATTCTCTGACCATGTTTTTTATCAGACCTAGGCTTGAATCATGCCCCTTCATCCTATTCTTCAAAACTGATTGGCGAACATACCTCCTTGTTGGAGAAGAAAGCCAAAATTGAAGTTGCATAGCAAGGTTTCTGGTGTGTGCTGCCATTTTTGCTGCTGCTATCATTATTATTTGTCTGTAAATAACAATAACAACAAGTCTACCAGGTCATTCTATCATGCTGTCATCCTTCCCAAAGATCTAAGATAGCTAAAGACACCATCATAATATACTGTATGTGCTGTTCCAGGTAAGGTGACTTTTTATAACTGATGCATTGAGATTCTGTCCATTCTTTTGTGTCCAAGTTCTTTTCCAGATCTTTTGGTATGGTGCCAAATACATGAACCACTATTGGCACCACCACTACTGTTTTTTTTTACATTCACTCAATTATTATTATTATTATTATTATTATTATTATTATTATTATATCATCATCATCATCATCATCATCATCATCGGTACCATTACAAGACCTGTAATAAAATGTATTTGAGGTCCTGTAAGTTAAAAGGTAAAGGTTCCCCCCGCACATTTGTGCAGTCGTGTCCGACTCTAGGGGCCGGTGCTCATCTCCGTTTGTTAGCTGAAGAGCCAGCATTGTCTGAAAACGCTTCCACAGTCATGTGGCCGGCATGACGCGTGTGGGACGCTGTTACCTACCCACCAAAGTGGTACCTATTTGTCTACTTGCATTTGCATGCTTTCGAATTGCTAGGTTGGCAAGAGCTGGGGCAAGTGTGGGAGCTCACTCCATCATGCGGGGCTAGGGATTCGAACCTCTGAACTTGCGATCTTCTGATCGACAAGCCTGGCGTCTTACCCGCTGAGCCACCATGCCCTCAAATACATTTTGAGCCTCCTCCTGAGGGGCAGTAAAAGGAAGGCTTGCTTCAACTCTATTGGTAATTTGTTCTAATAATATGGACTCTACCAGAGAGAAAGTCAGATTGATCACTGATTTCCAGCATATCCATGGGAGGACACCCAATGGTGCAGGAAGGAAGGTCATATAAATAGCTTGAGCTTAAACTTTGGCAGGTTTTATAAATTATTGCAAGTATTTTAGACTGGGCTAGAGCTTGCCAAGGTTGATCTGTGTTCACCCTGGTTGCTGCTTTTTAAACGGTGATCCATAATTGCTCGTTTTGGAGGGAAGTACTTCAAGGGAAGCACTTATTGCCTGTTTGTTTTCCTTAGATATTATTACTTCTTTTGAAAAACACTTGAGTGGAAGAATCCTGTAACAATCTGGAGTGTGTCCAGCACCAAAGCTTGTCTCCACCCTATTCATATGACTAAAATTATCCAGCTGAAAGTGCAAAATGATACAGTGTTTCATATCTCACTGGGAAAAATGCAGTCATTACTAGTATTTCTGCTATAATCACATTTTCTTCTGATCAGGGGTGTTTCTAAGATATTTGTGAAATTAAGTCACAACATGTTCCTCTAATATAAGCTTTCACGTTTTCATTATGACTGACATTTAATAATGTAGTTCACTGGGAATACTGTGCAATTTGTGGCAATTTCTCTCATATACTATTTAACAAAAATAACAGAGGGGCTTCTAAATTGTGCCATTGTTCTTTACGTCTATAATGTTAGAAGGGAACCACCCACCCATCAGATCTTTGAATAATACCTTTCAAAAATGGTCTTCTGTTTTTTCACCTAGAAGGCACCAACCCATCTGAAAGAGGGAAAGAGATCAGTACTTCCCTTCGTGAAGGTTGAAGCCTTGATTTAAGCTATGTGAAATATGCAACACTTGAAAACAGGTTCCAGGCTTGGTGACCCAAATCTGAACCTCTCCAGTGGCTTTAAAGAGTGCATTGCTCATGTGTTTGAATGTGCAAGCTGCAGGTTGAGACGCATACCTATGCCTCCCTACTGGGTTCTTATTTGTGTATGGGTTCAAACTAACTTGAAACAGATTCTAAGAGTCAATAGTTGAATGAGTTATGGATTTCTACACAACGGGCCGTTTTCCTTGGAACCATTATGTGAACACAGGTGCCTTTTGTTTGGCCAAGCTCCATTCAACCCTAGTCCACAAGATGTAGGATTTTTTTCATCTGGGCTGGCCGGGGTGGATTTGGTCAGTTTCCTCTCCTTTAGCAAGACTAGAGTAAATACTTGTCATATGTTCCCCTACCTATTACCAGTCTTTGCTTTTAGTGGCTTCCAGAGATGAATAAGACAATTGGCTGATAATGCAGAGATCAATCAAGAAACCAAAAAGATAAAGCTTTATGAAATATTTGTAGGAAGAGTATAAGAGAGCCAGTATGGCGTAGTGGTGAAGGTGCTGGCCTAGAGGCCAGGAGACTGGGAGTTCTAGTCCTGCCTTAGGCCTCAAAGCCAGCTGGGTGACTTTGGGCCAGTCCCTCTCTCTCAGCCCAACCCACCTCACCAGGTTGGCATTGTGGGGAAAATAGGAGGCAGGAGCATTAGGTTCGTCACTTTGAGTTATATATAAAAAAGGTGGGATAAATTATTATTATTATTATTATTATTATTATTATTATTATTATTATATATAATAATATATAATATCCCATATATTTGCATATGTGGGAAATCAGGAAGTGCAGAACCAAGATTTCCATAGTATTCAATGGGGCAATCACTCAATTAGGTGAAACCTAAGTCATCTTAACTGGAGGTATCTATATCTCTTAGACAAAGGACTTGGTAGAAATGGGGGCAGGAGTGGGGTGGAGGGAAGATTGAAGAGTCATCTGTTATGTCTCATACTTACCATATCCATATTACATGTTTTTGCTGTTGTTTATTCGTTCAGTTGCTTCCGACTCTTTGTGACTTCATGGACCAGCCCACGCCAGAGCTTGATCCATATTACATAGATGTTTATATATAATTTATATATACATTTTTTGCTTCCAGGTCCAATTCAAGGTGTTGGTTATCACCTTTAAAGCCCTACATGGCATGGATCCAGGTTACCTAAGGGACTGCCTCACCCCCATTGCATTGACCTGCCCCACCTGGTCAGGCAGAGGGCATGCTATGGACCCTGTCCACGAGAGATTGTCGATTGGCAGGGTCCAGGAAGAGGGCCTTCTCTGCCGTGGCCCCTGCCCTTTGGAACAAGTTACCCCCAGAGGTGAGGCAGGCCCCCACTCTCCCAGCCTTCCGAAAGGGAGTGAAAACCTGGCTTTGCCACCTCGCTTGGGGTGGGAGGGGGGATAGTCAATCATGGGGGTGGTTGGCACCGTGATGCGGCCCTGAGGAATTTATATTCCTCAGGGCCATATATTCCGTTTGGTGGAGTTGGGCGGTCATACAAATTTAAATAATAAATAAATAAATATTTTATATAAATTTTAAATATTTTCTATATTTTATATTTTATATTTTATATTTATATTTTTATGATATACTTGTTTTTATGATTTTAATCTCCTGTTATTTTAATTGAATTAACTCTTTAAATGGATCATTATTATTATTTTACCCCTAACCTCTTTCTGCCTTCTGGGATTTAGAAAAGTTTCAAAGGGAACATTCCCACAACCAACCATATACCGCAAGCTATCCGGTGCAGTTTCATCAAGACAATAGACTTGTACGAGGACAGTAGATCTCCTAGACAACTTTCTTTGATCCTGAGGAACAAATATTTTGTGGCACAATGTATCTCAGTCTGGTGGTTCTAGAAGTTATCTCTATAACAATCTTTCCCATCCTGCAACCACTTGGAGGAATATTTAAAATAATAATGTAACACCGGATGGGGAGTCAAGCAATCTAGAACTTCTTGCACATCAGACTTCATTCTTGATTGGTAGATATGAAGAATTAATTGTCCACTGATACATACTGATAGACCCATACTCCATTTATTTCTTCAATTCTGTATTTGAACTATTTGATGCCTATCAACACATCCAGGAGTCTCCATAGTGAGGTCAAAAAGTCAAGAGGAAGGCTGCAACCATGCAATTTGAGCCAAGCTTTTTTAAAAAAAAACACACAGATATAACAAGGGGCGAGGATTCAATTGGATAAACGTAGCTGCTGCCATCTTGACTTCTTTGACCCCCCCATCTTGCAGACGACCCTGACCTGAACACATCTTGTGCAGTGAGAGAAAATGATTTTTTCCTCTAAATCTTAAACATGGCTTTTGCTCTGCTACCTTTTTCTTTGTACTAATATCATTCAGCATATTTCTCTTTCATTGTTCATACTAATTTGCCTGCTACTCTTATGATTCAAAATCTGGATGCCAAGGAAAATAAAAAGGATACTACAAAAAAGTAGGGGGAATTATCACAAGTTTTCTCTTTAGGATAGATATGGATATTTGAAAGGAAATGAGTTTTTGTTTTTTAAAGAAACATACACCTCAGGATGCTGAATTGCAGAAGTACATATTGAAATTTCATTTCTGATCCCCCTGCCTAGAAATATATTTGAAAAGGAACTCTTTAAATGGATCATTTATTTTAAGGGCTTCTGCTCTGCTGTGAGTATTTAGGCAAGTTTCCCATCATAATCTTTTGCTGCTATTTCGCCGGTAATGGTGGTGTATGACAGCAACGGAAGCTTTGTAATGGAGCTATCAAAATAGCAGCCAGGATTACGTTAGCAAATGTGACCATGCTTCGATCTCTGCATATGTTTCCTTTCCTTTCCCTGCACACATTAATATTTCTCTTTGGAGCTAAGGAGTATATATACTCATATGGTTTGGTTTTGGCAGATTCTCTTTACATTCATCTCCCCTACCAACACTTCCACATGCACTCTTAACCCGGTTTGAATCACTTCTTCATATCTATCTTCTTCAAGGTATTTGGCTCTGAAGTAACTCCTGTGAGACTTTAGCAATGAATGAAACTGCATTCAAAGTAGGCTGACCATATTTCCTTGAGGCAAAAACGGGACATTGGGATGGCAAAACGGGACGGGGTCTTATGTAATATTCCGTATTCATGAAAAAGACAGGGGTCCCTGCCCCCCGGTCTGCGCGATTGGCTCCCGCCTGCAAATCCCACCCCCCGATCCGCACGATTGGCTCCCGCCTGCAAACCCCACCCCCGGTCTGTGCGATTGGCTCCCACCTGCAAACCCCGCCCCCGGTCCCTCCTTTGCTGCATGCTGATAGGCAGGAGGGCTTCCTCTTCTGGGCTGCCTCCAATCGGCAGCTCCGGCTCGGATCCTCCTTCCGCGCCATTCCCGCCGGGTTTAAAAAATGGGACAAAATTGAAATTTTTATCAAAACGACGGGATGGTTGAAAAATGCTAAAAAAACGGGACTGTCCCATTCAAAACAGGACGTATGGTCAGCCTAATTCAAAGGGAAAGACATTACAAATTCTTAGTATTTTCATTCAGGCAGGCATCAAATGAATGGGCAAGGTTTGTGTTCCTGCCCTTCTGCTCCTTGTGAGTAGATGATGTCACCACGGCTTTTAAGGTGCCCTTGTCAAATGTTTCATTTTGAGCTAATATTGCTTTGATTTATTTGCCACTTGTCTTCCCATCAGGCACTTAGGGTTGCTAACAATTTAAAATATAAAATGAAAACCAATTGAAATGTAAGATTATGATTCATTAGACCTCTTAAAAGGCCTGGGTAGAAAGGAAGGATTTAGTAGGGACTGAAAAGTGCTCCATTGGCCATAATCTTTGCTGTTTGCCATTGAAATACTGTATGCTTTTAACCCTACTTTTATTGAGATTGACTATAATAACAGAAACTTGCATGTCTGCTCATGCTGTACCTCTTCCTTCTTCTTATGGTTCAGTGAATTTGGGAGTCACCTGCCTGATCCACTTCCAAATGTCATCTTGTTATGGACTTAAAAAATGATTCATCTCCCTTTGCCTAGTCTGTGGCTTGAAACATGTCAACTGGATTTCTATTTTCTCAGTAGAAACGTTTCACTCCTTATCCAAGGAGCTTCTTCAGTCTGAGTAAAGTTAGTAAGGGAATCCTTAAATACGTTTCTAGGGTGGCTGTGTGACCTTGCACCTGGGGCTAGGTCATGGTTATTTTGAGATGTTTATTTCTAAGTCCCATTATCATCTAAAGGAGGATCGTTAAGATTACCCTGCTGCTGTTGAGCTTAAGCTGTTGTTAAGCTCAACAGCAGCAGGGTAATCTTAACGATCCTCCTTTAGATGATAAAGGGACTTAGAAATAAACATCTCAAAATAACCATGACCTAGCCCCAGGTGCAAGGTCACACAGCCACCCTAGAAACGTATTTAAGGATTCCCTTACTAACTTTACTCAGACTGAAGAAGCTCCTTGGATAAGGAGTGAAATGTTCTACTGAGAAAATAGAAATCCAGTTGACATGTTTCAAGCCACAGACTGTTCCACCTGGATGACTGAGAACCTTCATCGACATATTGCCATCCCTTTGCCTAGGCAACAGTTCCTGCATATCTCTGTCAGAGTCTCTTATTTACCCTCTATGCCTGGTCACTTCTTCAAGAGCGGGTGGTAGAGGGGTTCCTTTGTTCCATACCCAGTGCTGTTATCAATTTCTCCTTATATTACAGCCTTGGGATAAATCCTGTTCTTCCAAAGTTTTCCCTAGCACATTCAGAAAATTCCAACTAAGTGTCCCATTTTCCCAATTGGAAATGTCTAAGTGTCCCCAACATCTGAGCTCTGTTATTGGAGAGAAGTTTCCACAAGAACCAGGAAGAGGATTCTAAGCTTGGATCTCATCCTCTGAAATTATAGCTCTCATTCTATTCCTGGATGGAAAGATCTGGTCTGTATAACCATCGGAATCTTCCCAACTGCTTTGGATTTGATTCTGAAAGCATGAGGATAGGATGATGATGCCTATCTGAAACTCTTTAAAGCAACTGAGCCTTTTCCCACAACTATATGGCAGTTGAAAAAGATGCAGCTGTTTGAAAGAATAGTGCTACACTTGTACCCCTGCACATCATGAAACACCTTTTTGGAATCAATGCCAAAGTATCATACAGCCCTAACTGGAAGTTAGGGATAGCAAACGTTTTACATTATATCTATATAGATATATACACACTCTCCAGCAAATGAGATCATTACCTTGTCATGGTGCTGGAGCTTGAGCACCTCAATGATGCCATGAGCTAAACTGTGAAGGGACAACCAAGACAGGAAGGTCATGGCAGAGAGGTCAGACTAAATACGATCCCTGGGGAAGGTAACGGCAATGCACCCCAGTATTCTTGCCGTGAAAACTAAATGAATCAGTACAACCAGAGAAATTTCGGTATACCATCAGAAGATGGGACTCCCAGGTCAGAAGATGGTCAAAATGCTACTGGGGAGGAACAGAGGATAAGTTCAACTAGCCCCAGATGTGATGACGCAGCTAGCTGAAAGCCGAAAGGACAGCTAGCGGCCAACGGTGCTGGTGGTGAACGATGAATCCGATGTTCTAAAGATCAACACACCATAGGAACCTGGAATGTAAGATCTATGAGCCAGGGCAAATTGGATGTGGTTATTGGTGAGATGGCAAGATTAAATATAGACATTTTGGGTGTCAGTGAACTGAAATGGACTGGAATGGGCCACTTCACATCAGATGACCACCAGATCTACTACTGTGGACAAGAGGACCACAGAAGAAATGGAGTAGCCTTCATAATTAATAATAAAGTGGCTAAAGTAGCAACGGTAAGAACAGAGCACAGAACAACGGACTGGTTTAAGATTGGGAAAGGAGTACGGCAGGGCTGTATACTCTCACCCTACCTATTCAACCTGTACGCAGAACACATCATGCGACGTGCTGGGCTTGAGGAATCCAAGGCTGGAGTTAAAATCTCTGGAAGAAACATTAACAATCTCAGATATGCAGATGATACCACTTTGATGGCTAAAAAAACGATAGAATGATCTCAGTTCAAATTCAGGGTAAGCCATTTAACATCACAAGGGGGCGTGGTGGCTCAGCGGGTAAGACGCCAGGCTTGTCGATCGGAAGGTCGCAAGTTCGGAGGTTCGAATCCCTAGCCCCGCGTGATGGAGTGAGCTCCCGCACTAGCCCCAGCTCTTGCCAACCTAGCAATTTGAAAGCATGCAAATGCAAGTAGATTAATAGGTACCACTTAGGTGGGCAGGTAACAGCGTTCCGTGCGCGTTGTGCCGGCCACATGACCATTTAACATCACAGTGATCCAAATATACGCCCCAACCACAGATGCTGAAGAAGCAGATCAGTTCTATGAGGATCTGCAGCACCTACTGCATAATATGCCAAAAAGAGATGTTATTTTCATTACAGGAGACTGGAATGCTAAGGTGGGTAGTCAAATGACACCTAGAATTACAGCATGGTCTGGGAGAACAAAATGAAGCAGGACATAGGCTGATAGAATTTTGCCAAGACAACTCACTGTGGATAACAAATACTCTCTTCCAACAACCTAAAAGACGACTTTATAAATGGACTTCACCAGATGGTCGACACTGAAATCAGATTGACTACATCCTTTGCAGCCAAAGGTGGAGGACATCTATACAGTCAGTTAAATCAAGACCTGGAGCTGACTGTAGTTCAGATCATGAACTTCTTATTGCACAATTTAGAATCAGATTAAAGAGAATAGGGAAGACCCACAGAACATAGATATGAGCTCACTAATATTCCTAATGAATATGCAGTGGAGGTGAAGAATAGATTTAAGGAACTATATTTAGTAGATAGGGTCCCGGGAGAATTAGGGACAGAAGTTCGCAACATTGTTCAGGAGGAGGGAACAAAAAATGTCCCAAAGAAAAAGAAAACCAAGCAGGCAAGATGGCTGTCTGTTTATTTATTTATTTATTTATTTCATGTCCAGGTCAAACTTTACTCTGCCAAAATGTAGCCACCACCACAGCTTTGTCATTAGCTTGTTGTAGGTCGTCGACAGTACAAGGCTCCGATAGTAATCAACACACCACCAGATGCTCCGGGTCTTGGATTTCTCCGCATTCACATAATGTATTGTTGTCAGCTAACAACCCCCACTTAAATAAATTTGTCTTGCTGTCTGTTGAGACACTGGACATAGCCCAAGAAAGAAGGAAAGCAAAAGGCAACAGTGACAGGGAGAGATATGCCGAATTAAATGCAAAATTCCAGAGGTTAGCCAGAAGAGATAAGGAATTATTTTTAAACAAGCAATGCGCGGAAGTGGAAGAAGACAATAGAATAGGAAGGGCAAGAGACTTCTTCCAGAAAATTAGAAATTCCAGGCAAAAATGGGTATGATCAAAAACAAAGATGGCAAGGACCTAACAGAAACAGAAGAGATCAAGAAAAGGTGGTAAGAATATACGGAAGACCTGTATAGGAAGGATAATAATATCTGGGATAGCTTTGACGGTGTGGTCAGTGAGTTAGAGCCAGACATCCTGAAGGGTGAGGTTGAATGGTCCTTAAGAAGCATTGCTAATAACAAGGCAGCAAGAGATGACGGTATTCCAGGTGAACTATTTAAAATCCTGCAAGGTGATGCTGTCAAGGTGATGCTTGCCATATGCCAGCAAATTTGAAAAACACAAGAATGGCCATCAGATTGGAAATTCAACTTATATCCCCATACCAAAAAGGGAAACACTGAAGAATGTTCAAACTATTGAACTGTGGCACTTATTACACATGCCAGTAAGGTAATGCTCAAGATTCTGCAAGGTAGACTCCAGCAATTCATGGAGCGAGAATTGCCAGATGTACAAGCTGGGTATAGAAAAGGCAGAGGAACTAGAGACCAAATTGCCAATATCCGCTGGATAATGGAGAAAGCCAGGGAGTTTCGGAAAAACATCTATTTCTGTTTTATTGACTGTTCTAAAGCCTTTGACTGTGTGGATCATAACAAATTGTGGCAAGTTTTTGGTGGTATGGGGATACCAAGTCATCTTGTCTGCCTCCTGAGGAATCTGTATAACGACCAAGTAGCAACGGTAAGAACAGAGCACAGAACAACGGACTGGTTTAAGATTGGGAAAGGAGTACGGCAGGGCTGTATACTCTCACCCTACCTATTCAACCTGTACGCAGAACACATCATGCGACGTGCTGGGCTTGAGGAATCCAAGGCTGGAGTTAAAATCTCTGGAAGAAACATTAACAATCTCAGATATGCAGATGATACCACTTTGATGGCTAAAAACGAGGAGGAGCTGAGGACCCTTATAACAAAGGTGAAAGAAGAAAGTGCAAAAGCTGGGTTGCAGTTAAACCTCAAAAAAACCAAGATTATGGCAACAAGCTTGATTGATAACTGGCAAATAGAGGGAGAAAACATGGAGGCAGTGACAGTCTTTGTATTTCTAGGTGCAAATATTACTGGAGACGCTGACTGCAGCCAGGAAATCAGAAGACATCTACTTCTTGGGAGGAGAGCAATGACAAATCTTGATAAAATAGTTAAGAGCAGAGACATCACACTGACAACAAAGGTCTCCATAGTTAAAGCAATGGTATTCCCCATAGTAACCTGTGGCTGCGAGAGTTGGACCATAAGGAAGGCTGAGCGAAGGAAGATAGATGCTTTTGAACTGTGCTGTTGGAGGAAAATTCTGAGAGTGCCTTCGACTGCCAGAAGATCAAACCAGTCCATACTCCAGGAAATAAAGCCGGACTGCTCACTCGAGGGAATGATATTAAAGGCAAAACTGAAGTACTTTGGCTACATAATGAGAAGACAGGATGCCCTGGAGAAGATGCTGATGCTAGGGAGAGTGGAAGGCAAAAGGAAGAGGGACCAACCAAGGGCAAGATGGATGGATGATATTCTGGAGGTGACGGAATCAACTGTGGGGGAGCTGGGGGTGGCGACGGCCGACAGGAAGCTCTGGCGTGGGCTGGTCCATGAAGTCACAAAGAGTCGTAAGCAACTGAACGAATAAACAACAAAATATACACACTACCGGGAATGAGAGAGATTGTAATGTTCCTTATATATCGTCAAGGTAATTATTTTTATTTTGCTGAAAATAAATGAGGCCAGTGTTCATTGTGACTTTACAGTATGCTATACAGTCTCATATTATACATTTTATTTTATGCAGTTATTTTACAATTTGCTTGACAAATGAATCCACTATAGTCTGCAACAGCACCTGTCAGGATGTGATTTGACCCAATTCTGCTTTTAAAGATAAATGTGATGATAATCTGTTTAGGTATAAAACTTCTACAATAATGGCCAGTCTTCCAACTTTACAGGCCATTTGAAGTAGAATTTGACTACGGCCAGGGGCATGTTACTTTTTGCTATCAGATTTTCATTTTTACTTCTATAGTAGATTTTTCAAATAAGATTCGTGTGTTCTAATGTACCAGGTTAGGTATGCATAGCAATACAGAGTTGTCCAATATATATATAAATATTGGGTGGAACCTGAAATATTTTAGCTTCTGGCCAATAAAAAGAAAATCTGCACCATAAATCTAGTCTGTATGTTCATTCTGTGCTAATTTTTTTCTCTGACATATTTATTGCTCTTGCCATTTAAGAGTATGTATTATGTCGTTAAACATTAAACATTGCCTAAGCAACATAAATACAGAGTTTTCACTCATTTCAATGAATTAGCATATCAAAGCTATAGAAGTTGTTTCTGAAAAAAAAATCAGGCTAAGAGTAAACTATCAAATTCTGTCTGCTTTGCTTACCCTCCTCCCTAAAGTGGGTCTGCATTTGTGTGTTTGTGTATATGTGTATGTGTATGTGTATGTGTGATGTGTGATGTGTGTGTTTGTGTGTGAGTGAGTGAGTGAGTGTGTGTATGTATGTATATTCAATCTCTGTCAATCAGAAAAGAAAACGCTGCAGAAACTGGAAGTAAGTGTTGGTCAACAGTATACTTTGCAGAACACTATATTAATCTTAAAAAAGTCACAATGTATATCTGACTTGGAAAACCAGATGCAGGATAAGAATCATAAAATTGAAAGTCATGCTTGAATTATATGCATGAAAGGTGAGGAGGAAAGGAAATAATTCCAAGTATATTCTTTGCATGCCCTGCATTTAGATTCAGTCTTACAGGTTTCTGGTTAAAACAATTAGGGGGAAAAAAGTTATGGAAATTCCTGGTGAGTCAGAAGTAGGTGAGCTGGTGCTTTAATATCTTTCATTTGGCATTAATGTAAGTGTGAAAAGATAGGAGACCCACACACTTGCCTTGACAACTTTGTAATTGCAGGAAAGTGCAAGAACACACCACTTGCCACAAGAGACTTCCTTGAAATATTCTTTCTCATGAAAGAATATCTTTGCAACATCTTTTATCAGACTGAGTGAGAAGTATTTGGGGAGAACACACAATTTCTCCACCGGATACATAAGGAAAGAGAGGGAAAGGGAGCGAGACAGAGAATGGAATTTCATTTAGCCAAGTAATCAGGATTCTTAAGTGTTTTAGTGACTTTGTTTCAATATGAACATCGTATGGCATTTTCACTGATACTGAACACAGATTTATCCCCATTCCTGAAAAAAGAGCAATGGAATTAATCTGCCAGTGTTCCAGCTTCCTTATAGGTAAATCAGAAAAACCCATCCAAAGTATTGCTGGGAATCATTTTGCTACCATTTTCTCAAACTGACCAAGCAGAGACCTCTTTTGAGAAAAGGCAGCAAACAGACTGACTGAACTCTGCTTTTCAAATGTGCCTCAGCATTTAAGGAATGAGTGCACGTTCAAGCAGGTCATGTGGAGAAGTAGATTTTTAAGACTATGTATTGATAGCAAAATCTGATATAGGCAAACTGGATTACAGAATTGTATCTACCTCTCCCCATCTAATCCATGTATGTATGTATGTACGTATGTATGTATGTATGTATGTGAGTGTGTGTGTGTGTCACACACACACATACGAACACACAGTATATGAATAGATTAACTTGAGGTTTCGGGCGGTTCTCCTAACTCCAACTGCCATAAAGTTTTATTTATTGCTTGGGTTTATATCCCACTTTCATTCATACCATTCCCCCTTCCTATTTTCCTCCATGAAAATAGGAAGGGGGAGGTAGAGGGATGAGAGAGAGTGAGCAACACAAAATTATCTATGGCTGAGATAGGAATTGAGCTCCCACCCCATCCCCTGAGTTCAGCACCTCAACACTGACTCATGTACATATGTGATACAGAATTTAAGATTCATTCTTTTTCTAAACTTAAGCATAGACATAGGTGCACGATTATTAAATATAACATCCAGAGCATCAGAAGGTGATTGGGATTCACCTATGAAAGAAATCTGAAGCCTAATCTAGGCAATTTTTCAGGCTAATTGATCAAACTCTATCTTGTGAATTTGCTTTTGAAGGCATAAACGTTTATAACAAATGAATTAATAATATTCCTGCCCACCCCCACCCCACTCCAATTATCTCACTGGTAAGGTTTGAGAACATAAAACTACGTTCCAAATATACAGTATGTATGTCTTGGAATAATATTCTTGTTGAAATTTACTTAGGCTTCCAAACTGCTTCAGTCCTAACCAACCCTAGTTGGTTTACATTCCTAATTTACAGTGAAGAGATTAAAAGAATAGACATACTAGAATGAAACAATAATTATCTCATATAATACCATGGCAAACAACAATATCCAAACTTTGATGTTTGATATAAAGGATCAAACCCTCACCATTATTTCATATTTGTTGTGCATGCAAAACACATAAAAACGGGCCAGCGCTTCAATTGTGTTGTTCCAGGTGTCACCTTGGTTTTGTTGGAACCCCCATGGATTCCACTGTTACTGTAGGAAAGAATCCAGTCATCGTAGCCCCCAAAGGCCTTCTGGAGCAGCCAAGACTTAATGTCTTCCTTATACCCCAACAGGATTGCTTGAAAGTGGAACAGAGCCCCAGTTGTTCTTCCTTTGTTAATTCTTATAATCCAAAACTGTTATTTTATGGGTGACAAATAATTTCTTGGAGTTTGAAGAAGCAGGATAGAAAGATTATTGATGCTTTCGAATTTTGGTGTTGGAGAAGACTTCTGAGAATACCATGGACAGTCAAGAAAACAAATAAATGGATCATCAAACAAATCAACCCGGAGTTCTCACTTGAGGCACAATTAACCAGGCTCAAATTATTCTACTTCAGACACATTATGCGAAGACCCAGCTCTCTGGAGAAGGCTCTAATACTGGGAAAGGTGGAAGGAAAGAGAAGAAGAGGATGACCAGCAGCAAGGTAGAGGGACTCAGTTACAGTGGTGATGGGTGCACCATTGGAAGACCTGAAGATCAGGTTAGGGACAGATCATCATGAAGAAAATCTATGTTGTCATTAAAAATTGATATTGACTTGATGGAACACAATCAATCAATCAACCAATCAAATACTTTCTAGCCAGAAAATAAGTGGTATCATCCCCAGGAGTCAGTTAACATTGGGGCAAGGTCATTCTCATTCCAAGATGCTTTCTCCACTGAAGCTCCAACCCTCAATGTAGGTTATTCCTTTCTGGATGGTGTCCCATTCTTTGTATACAAGAAAAAGCTGGGAATAGGTGCCTTTTTTCAGTACATTCTCTGTGCAGAGACAGGTGAGGCTCTGGTAGGTTTGAAGAGCTTCCCTCAAGTCTTGACAAATGAAAGAGAAGGACTTGCAAGCCTGATCTAGCCTCATGGGCCAGAGAATTCCTGTCCTCCCACAATTCAATATTTGCATCAGTTCTTCAAAGGGAACAGATGTGCAGTTATTTTTAAACTATAAAGAGTAATAAGGCATCATGAAATGGATGGTGAATCAGATCAATTAGATGCAGAGGATGAGGCTGCTTTGGAAATACCACTGCATTAGAGAGCTAAAAGTAATAAACGAAGCACTTCCATCTCTAGCTAGATTGCAGATAAGGATTTTGGTAATCAAAACACAGCTGGGCAAACTTGAAGCCTATCTTTGTCTGACTCAGAAATTAAAGAAGGTGATTGCCTACAACACCTCAGCAGCCAGAGAGCAAAACACAAAATGTGATGTTTCTGGAAAAACAAAGAAACATGCTCAGATCATGGAAGTCCTGGTATGAAAACAAGGCAACAGAAGCCTCCCTTATTTATTCTAGCTTTCTCAACCTCCATTTTATTGGTTTCAGCTGTCATTCTTCCCAATCATGCCCTCATGATCTGCATCATTCCTGTTGCAGCTCCTTTGAAACTCTAGAATGGCTTATTTCAGTCTCCCCCTTCTTTGTTGCTGAATTGAAATTATACGTATTTCAGGTCAAGTTTGAGAAACGTGCAGCTCAGGATCACACGCAGCCCCAAATCCCCTTTTTATGTACAGTACATGGAATCTTGTTTGATAATGATTGCTGAAAACTGGCATCACTCTTTCTTACCACTTGGAGGTGGGATCGAGATGCCCTGAAGCATAAGCTCTCATACACACATATTGCTGTTCAAAGAAGAAGAAAACTCTTCTCATCCCAAATACATCCCAATTCATCTCTATGATACGCCACACCCACTCCATCCACTCGAAAGGTTTTTTTTAAAATAATTTTATTAAACATTTAAAAACATAATCAGGGGAAAAAAAAAGAGAAAAGTAGGAAAGGCAAAAAGTAAATAGGGAGGAGTTTTGTAAGCATAATGGAATTATTATTTTTTAAAATAACATTGGTTTGGTGCTACTTATTAAATAATGTTAATTTAAATCTTCAGATCTTTACTCAGATCAGGATGATATGCAAGCTTAACCAGCGAAAGTCGAAGATATGGAAGAGTTCTGAAGTGTGTTTACATAAAGTGAAAGTGAAATAGCAGACAGTTCTCAAGGGAAAGTGAAAACAGAAAGCTGAGGGTTCAAATCAGATAATTCAACATGTGGGAAAATGCTAATATCTTCAGATTTAATACAAAAATAATAACAGGAAGACAATTGTTTACTCTCAATCCTCCTTTATATTTGGAAGGAAAACGAAATCCATTTTTTTTTAAAAAAAAAGTAATCCCAAAAATAATGTTAAGCACCAAGAGAACCAGCTTCTCCTCACTGAACAAAGCCTCTCTTGGGGTACATATACTTAAAAAAAATACAAATTGGTGATTTAGAAATGGGGTGGCTGGTCTTAGTGTCCCTTTAAGGCTACAGCACGGCTTGGAAAGTGATGAAATCCCTGCCTCCTAGCTGGCTCTTACCAGTCGAGCGCGAAATGCTGTTTGCAATCTTCTGGCTGTAAGCGGCCATCCGGAGGACAGATGGGATGATTTCATGTATTCTCCTTGATCCGGAGAACGTTTCTGGGCTTCAGGAAAAACTGCCTGAGCCCAAAAAAAGTAACCGAGCTGTCAGCTCCACCCACTGAACCCACGGGCACAGCCGTTCAGTCCGCCATTCCCACTGGAAGCCTCTATAAATTATAAATCAAGTAGAAAGATTATAATCCCGACAGGGGAGATGGGCGGTAATATAAATCAAATAAAATAATAAAATAAATAAATAAATAAATAATAATTTCTGCTCAGTCTTAAAATGTTCTATCCTTATTTAGCAAGTCATAAAGAAAGTTAAAAGTTCCTTATGTTGGAAGGAACCCAAATTCCATCCAAAACTCATGTGCTATTCTTACCCACCGAAACACTGTCCTTCTCTGCATAATAGTACTGGATTTGCTACATTATTTATGGATTCATTTATTTATTTTCCAGATCCTATGTGTTGCCCCAGTCATGAATTTGAGCAGTTCAAAGCAAAAGATACACAAAGCAATGTAATTTATATGCACATAACTAATGAACTAATAAACTACTAGTAGACACCCAGAACTGTGCGTTGGACCCAAAGCCTGTTGTACTAAAACATCTCCTTCATATTTTGTTTGAATTTGGCCACACCCTCTTCTTTTTATTTCCTAAAATTAGAAGCAGAAGCTTTAAAAACACAGGCATATTTCTGAAATACTTGCACCCCAATTGTAGTCCTTATGGACCAGACTTCGGAAGCATCTCCGTGTGTGGTCACTAAAGTCTGTTATACCACACAGTTTGTTCTAGCATTAAACTGAACTTGTAAATCAGGTACTTACATGAGTTTATTTTACTATTCCAACAGGAGGTAAAACTTGGACGGTTCTCTGCCATGGTCATCTTTCCAGCCCTTTCCCTGGTGTGTCTGATTTGCATCTGGTGGATATGAGCATTCTGTTGTTTTGCCAATCTGATTATGAGAAGTGTTGACTCAGGGAGTGGACAGTGTTGGCTTAATACATGAATATGGTATGCCTGCGTACAATGAAACTCATGCCCAAATAGAGGAAAGAAACTCTCATCAGTGTTGTAAGTACAAAATCAGTCTTTTCTTTCTGCAATATTTACAACAGGGGTTGTCAACCTTTGTGCAGCTGGAGAAGAATCTATCTTCTGAAGGCCATGGGAGAGGTTCTTGATAATATCACAAAATTGGGGTCATTTTCCTCCATTTTTCCTTGTGTTTTTTTTTAAAGCAACAGAGATATGTTTGCCTGCTGGAGGCTTCACAAATTTATATTAGTATACAAAATCATGGCATTGAAAAGTGCTATTCTCTCCCCACGTTTTCAGCATCAGGGTGTTATGAGATTGGTTTCACCTGCCATCTCTCCTGCTCTGCTTTGCAGGAGATGCTATGATTGCTATTATCTGAACCAGCAGAAACCAACATTCACAGAGGCAGCAGGTCACACTCAAATATTGTAATTTTGCAGAAGATACCTCCGAATTTAAGAGGCAGGGGCATGAAAGTGTAAACATCACAATACTTTTCATTTCCCATCCATTTCAAGTTTTCAGAATGTACATGAAAGTCTATAAAAAGTCCAAGAAACTTGTGGAATTTTTTGATGATTTCTAGAACATTTATTTTATTCCATTTATTAGATCAGAAGCCCGGTGTTTCCACAGTTCATCCTTTTCATGGGGCTGGATCTAGCCAGGTCCAAGCACAGTTCTATAATAATGATTTGCAACCCTTCAGAGATGCCTTATACATCCAATTAAAGATAAGGGAAGTAGGTTGTATAATTCAATACTTTAGAGAGAGAGAGAGAAAAAAAACTTGTAGAACTCAACCACAGTGTAAAAAAGGACTTAGAACCACTAGATTTTATCCACTTATTTTATGTGTTTATAGTCTGAAATAGTCCATTTATCACAGGAACCTCTTTGAAAACATTACTATCCTGCATATATTTCATATATCTTTGGGGAAAATTTATGATAGAGAATATATCCTAGTTTTCCATTTCATATTAAAGGTGTTTGCATTGTTCATGAAAAATAATACAGATGTGTAGCCATGCCATTTCTGACAGTTGTTTCTTCCCACCTTTCAGTTTCCATCTTGCTAATGTTCTTGTGGCCTGCTTTTCAAGGAATAGAAACTCTGGTCTAGAATGCCATGATGATGAGATTGGGATTATTTATTATTTAAAAAACAATAATAGAGAAAGAAAGGATTATATGGAGACATATTATTACTTTGCTTCAGATCCAGAGCAAGAGCTCTTGTACATTAGGCACACTTGAATCAGGAAATTTGAGTGACACATTCGTTTTCCTATCACATGCAGTATTATTCAAGTGAAGTCTTGATGATGCAAATGTGAGATTTTTGGAAAGACAAAGCCAGGCGATGCTGCCGCTTCATTTCTGCTTAAGTATCAGTGTATTTATTTGCTTTTTCCCCTTCTTTCTAAAGACCAGATTTTATAACCGTGGTCTCACATAAGTTCCCATATTTGCTCTAGCATTAGGTCATTTCTGGAATGTGTGTGATAAAATAAATCTATTTAGAAGGACTCCTTGAAAAAACAATAGTGCAATGCTGTAGACAGCTGCCATTTTTTGGACCCAATCTCAGAGGTATCTAAGGTTGGAAGGTCTCCTTAGAATTTATTTTAGCATTCTATGTTTGTTGGTCATGTGACCCACACTTGCTAACTCTGCAGACCATATGGTAGTCCAACTCTGGCCACTGTTACCTTTTGAGCAGCTGTAGTTTAATTTCAAACATATTAACAGATTTCCCTGTTTAATGTTGGTAATCTTTCGCAATAAACAAAGCAGACTGATCATGTAACATTTAAGAAAATGGAAGACATAATGAGATTCTGGCAATTCAGTTCTTCAGTATCCATTTGCAAACTATGTCTTCATAAATGTTAGGAGTATAATAATGCTAGTAGAATTCCACTGTAACCCCTAATTCTCAGTGGAACAGCAAGGAATGAAAAATACGGTCTATAAACCATGGCTGTTCTTTGTGGTAAAATGGTAGAAATTGCATACACAGTCATGCATATAGAGAGGAAGGAAGAATAGGGGAAGGCTGGATTCAAATCAAATTCCTTGAATTTAAACTATACTGATTTCATTGGCACTAAGTGGAGCTAACTAGATGTGCAAATCTAACTCAAAGTTGTTTTAGCTGAAAGTGGTTAGGATGAGGGATAAATTGTGCCTTCTTTTTCATGGCTGTCACTTGAGATTTGCCAAAAGTGAGATTCACCGTCAAAGCTGCCCTGCTAGTCAAAATATGTCAATGAAGAAGCCAAAAAAAAAAAAAAAGCTGGAGAAGGTAGATGTGAGTTATGCAACAGCCAAATGTCCTCCAGATGAAGGTGTGGGAGAGCAGGCTGCTGGAGAAATCACAGGCACCTGTGCTGCCTCCCTCCCTCCTATTTCAAACCTCCTCCCAGCGTCAGGATGGCAGAGTGGCTGATAAAAAGCCTCAGCTTTGTAACAGCTGAGGAGGAAACGAGAGGAGACATGAGGAGATAAGGAGAGACAGGTGTGTTTGGAGGTCCTGCAGCAGCCAAAAAAGGAAAGCAGCCAAAAGGAATGGAGAAGTGTCTGTTTTCCGCACAGAGACTTTGAGGTCCCGAGGAAACAGAATGAAGAGGTAAAGTCCTGCAGCAAACCAGTGAGAAGGGGCAAGTGGTGTGCAAACTGCCCAATAACAGAAGCTCCATACTAGCTGTATTAACAGTAGGCTAGTAATAGTAGTAGTAGAAGAAGAATAGTTAGAATATTAGTATTAGTATAGAATAGAAGTAGTAGTATAAGGCATATTAAGATAAGAATAGAATAACATTGTACAGGATAGTTTCCTTAGTAATATAGTTTCATTAGTAATAAGCTAGGATAGTTAGATATTAGCTCTAGTCACATAGCCACATAGTTTTGAAAGATTCACTTTTATACTGTAAATAGTTTTGTTTAAAATAAAACATCTCCCCACCCTGTTAGGGGAGATCTAAAAAACTCCAAGTGTTGTGGAACTCAGTGCTTTTTGGGGAGATCATTTTGAGCCTGAAACAATAAAAAAATTGGGTATAAAAAAGAACCCATGACAGAAGGTTACACCCACAGTGCCAGCAAAGAATTAGTTCAGGCTAGAAGAGCAATCCAAACCAATTTCCAGTACTCTGAATCTAGTGGAAGACATAACCCCTAACATTTTCTGAACTTCTCCTTATATCATGTCAGCTCAAAAATGACAGCATTTTGGATTGAAGACAATTTCAGAGAGCCAAATGCCATCCCAGATGCATTCTGGCCCTTGTGGCCATCAATGGATTAGCTGGATCTAAGTCCATCTCTCTCTTTCTCCCTCACTGATATTGATGAAAAAATATTTGATACTGTACATCTACAGTTAGAAACTATTTAAACTTGAGCTTAATTAAAACAAATTAATAAATTTGAATTATAATTACTGTAATATGATTAACTCCAAACTGATTTAATTTTTTTTCCTTGTGTCTCATAGAACATTACAATTCAGCAACAACCTTTGGAGAAAGTCTTAGAACTCCATCCAAGTCTCTGTCCTGTGGCCTTAGATTTAGACAGCTAAGCAGAATTAAACCCAGTTAATATTTGAAAGGGAGATCAACCAAGAAATCTAGTAGTGAGAAGTAAAAACTACACCAGCACTTTTGTGTTGTTGCCATGACTTCATTGTCATGTCCATAAAGTCACCAGGAACTGAACCTGACTTTATTTTTAGTGTATTTTGTTGTAAAAAGAAAGAAAGAAAAAAAGGAGAGGCTTCAGTATTAATCAATGAAAATGTAGCTGAACTGAAGCTCTTCAGATGGACTGATCATCTCTGTCTGGTAAGAGGAGCAATGAAATTCATTCAACAACTAAACTCAAGAATAGTTGAAACGTATCCAGTATGTAGCTAATCCTCTGTGCAATAGAGTGAGTGCTCTCTGATTTAATTTGGGGTTGCATTTCATTCTATTCAGGGGCATGATTTTGAATGAATGTCTGGCAAGGCTGTGCCAAGCCGGAGGAATGGAAAAAAAATCATCCAGTTGAAAATTCATCCTTATACACAAGGAACCGAGGGGCTCATTTTAACTCTTTTTGTCTGCAACTGTGTAGTGGTATTCAACCTCTTGGCTTTTTTGACCCTCTTTGGAGATGGTCCCGGTTGAGATGATTCCAAAAGGAGCCATTTGGAGGGGGTGAGATAGTTTAGGATTAAAGAACTCTCTAAACTCATGAATTCTAAGAAAGAAAACACAGATCAATCACAATTCTTAATCTGATAAATTAAGACCATAATTAACACCATTTCTCCACCTCCCTTGCAAGAGAGGTACACAAACACTACCAAACAAAATGAGACTGAGAAAAAATTGCTGTCTTTTCAGCAAACGTATTATACACAAATAGCAAATCAGTGGTCACTCTATAGAAAAGTGGGGTCACACAAATACTTGGGTATACTGTGTGTGCTTCTCTTTTTACTACTGTCCAGTCTTCCTGTGTTGGCTTACTGATCTTTCTATTTAGCAGTCCAACTACATTGGCTATGCCAGGTCTACTCACAGGTGCAATGTGTAGTAGCTTTCCCACAGCTGCCCTATACTGCTCATCACTTGTCAACTTGCTCATGTTTTGCAACATTTGACTTTGTTTGTCAGACCATGCTTTGACTGCTTGCTTTAGCCTATATATCAGCCTTTCTCAACCTTTTGACCCTGGAAGCCTCGGGGAACCCCTACACATTCAGGCTCAAATATAGGCCAGAAGTTACAAAATTATTATATCCGTTTCATGTGTAGGCCTGTTTATATGCATTAACAGTGTTCTTAAACTAAAAATAAAGAATGAAACTTACCTCTTTAATGTGAAGTTGCCCGAATTTGAAACTATTTTTTACATAAACTGTGATCTCCCAGGGAACCCCTAGTGACCTCTCGTGGAACCCTAGGGTGTCACGGAACCCTGGTTGAGAAACCCTGCTATACTATATATGGATTTTTGCAATTCACACACCAGTTTTCTTCACGGCCTTTTCTTCTTTGAAACCTGGTGACTGGTGCATTTAAATCTCCTCTTCTCACAATGCAGAAAAGCTGTCTTAATATCTAAATGCTGTACATGCAATTTTCTGAATGTGCTACACTTGGTAGAATTCAAATGCTTACAAGTTTAACTAAAGGCACAAAAACGTCAGCATAATCCTTATATTCTTGTTTGTAGCTCAGGGCTTTCCAAGTCGCCGCGGGAAAACCCGGAAGTGCCGCCGTTGCGGCAGTGCGCAAAAACCCGGAAGTGCTGCTTTTGGTTTTTGCGCAATGCCGTTGGTGTGTCGCCACAGGAAAACCCGGAAGCGCTGATGATGATCAGCGCTTCCGGGTTGTGTGGCGACACACCAGACTGTGTGTGGCAACACACTTTTGTGTCGTGACACACAGTTTGGAAAGCTCTGGTGTAGCTCATCTGATGTTGTCCTTTTTCTTCATTAAAATTTGCAGCACTTGTGTTTATTTTTCCAGTTTTTAAGTCCAAACTCTGTACTTTTTGCTCCTACTTGATAGTCTAGTATTTTTCCTTATGGATATGCCCATAAACTTTCCATCCAAATATATTTAGGTGTGACAGATTGGATTTGCTCCCATTCCATAACTCATATGGGGTTATATCTGTATGTTTTGTTGCTAAACTCCATTTTGCTCAGGCCTATAACTTTTTAAAAATGTTTTATACCTTTATTGTTCAAATAGTTTTCAAATTTCCAGTTGCAGTAATCTCCCCCATTATCAGACCTTGTCTCTTAATTCAAATCTGCTGAATTTGTTTTCTACAAAAACACAACAGAGTTTGAATTTCTCAAAGACTGGGGGGGGGGGGAATATACTTTGAGTGACAGTCTTTGAATGTTGCCAAGTAGTTTTTCCTATTCGTTGTTTTGATTGGCATGGGGCCACAAATGTCTGAAAAATAAATTCCAATGGCCGGCTGGCTTGTTTGAATTCAAGCCTGGAAAAACCTTTCCTTTTTCCTTTTGCTTTTAAACAAAAGTTGTTGTTTGCGATGCTTCTGAACATGGGTTTAGCACCATTCCAGGATAACATTACAAAATAGTATTAAACCTGTGTCCCAAAGGAGTCTGACATCATCTGGTAGTCAGACTCCCTTTACCATTGCAAAAATCTTGCACAAAACCAGAGCAAGTTTTGACAGATGGATGAACCTGCCACTCTGGTCACCTGTCAACATTCACCACCTCCCACCCTTAGCCCATTTGTAGAGGTGATTAGTGGATGTTTTCCTGCCAGCTGATAATATTTATTTGGGGAGAAGGGGAAGAAAGCTGGATGAATCCATCAATGCCCAACTTTAATGTGCCTTGTACACCATGACAAAGAATTGTACAGTACCTTTTGTCAGCATCATGCCTGTGGAGGATAGGGATCGCCAGTGAAAGCAGCATATTTCCATGGTGGTATAGTTTTCTACCAGCTCAAAGGTTGGTGGATAGCCTTTTAACTCAGCTCCGAGGAAGAACCCTTAGACAGAAGGGACATTAACAACAAGGAGGATAGGATAAAAAATATATACTGTAGTCTTGTTCATTAAAGGGTCACATTCAGTGTTATCCCTGACATGAATAAAAAGGTAAAGGTTCCCCCCGCACATTTCTGTAGTCATGTCCGCCTCTAGGGGCCAGTGCTCATCTCCGTTTGTTAGCCGAAGAGCCAGCGTTGTCCGAAGATGCTTCCATGGTCATGTGGCCAGCATGACGCACACAGAACGCTGTTACCATCCCACCGAAGTGGTACCTATTAATCTACTTGCATTTGCATGCTTTCGAATTGCTAGGTTGGCAAGAGCTGGAGCGAGTGCGGGAGCTCACTCCATCATGCGGGACTAGGGATTCAAACCTCCGAACTTGCAATCTTCCGATCGACAAGCCTGGCGTCTTACCCGCTGAGCCACCACGCCCCTTTTCTGACATGAATAGCTGGACATAAATTCCACCAACTTGAAGAGGACTTATTCCCTCTTCATGCTTTATCCTTTGTTTCTCAGTCCTAAATGTGTTGGGTCAGATGTCTCCTTGATTTCTGTAGGAGATCCTACTGAGTGATTCTGTTTAGAGTTGTAGGCTTAGCCATTTCCCCCTGTCTATTTTTGTATGTTTTAAAAGTAAACTATTCTGCGCTGAATCTACAGGAATAAGGAGAACAATGTTACTGCCAAAGCAAATGTGTTACTTCAGCTAATAGGAGATACATTAATTTGACCTGATTAGATTGGCTGATATTTATATAAACTCATGTCCATTTCTCAGGGAAAGCTAACTTAGCACTGGTTTTGATCAAGAGGAATTAAGTGAAACATCTGTTGACAATGATTGCATTTTCTTTTCTTTCCTTTACTGAAGATAACAAATGTTTTCACAGGTTCAACCCTCTGGCATAAAGATGTCAGATAAGATAATACCAAAATGTCCAGTTCTGGCAGGAGCAAATGCCATTCCCACTGGATCATACCCAAGCAATGCCATCTATCTTGTTAACATCAAAGAAATTTATAATTTAAAAAAAACACAAAAAAACTAAAAATACAGAAAGAAAAGAAAGAAAATGGAACTGAAATACAAGGAAGCTGAAGAATTGGAGGTTCCTCAAGGCATCAGGCTAGAAACTGGGAGACTGAGAGTTCTAGTCCTGCCTTAGGCACAAAGCCAGCTGGGTGACCTTGGGCCAGACATTCTCTCTCAGCCTAGGAAGAAGAAGGCAAGGGCACCCCACTTTTGAAATCTTGCCAAGAAAACTGCAGAGACTTGTCCAGGCAGTTGCCCGGAGCCAACACGGCGGCGGCGGCGGCGGCGGAGGAGGAGGAGGAGGAGGAGGAGGAGGAGGAGGAGGAATGTATATACATATGTATCTGTGAGCACATGTGTCATCTTAAGGAGAAATACAGACATTTAAGCATCCATATTCTCTGTAGAATGGCACTTGTATAAATAACAATAATCTATCAGAAAATAGTTCATTTATATATCTAAGAATGGTATCCAGAACTGATTAAATTCAGAGCATTTTCCTAGTATGTAATTTTTTTCACACTAGAAGTTTCTCATCTTGAGAGACAAGAGCTTTCCCGGGACAATACAATGTTTGGAGACTTGCCGAGACAGAGGGCAGGGCTCTTTCCTTCCAATTATACCTGTTACAGCTGCTCCAGTTGGCAGCAGTACTAGTCTCTGGCACCTGGGGATTTCCTTATCTCTGTATTATCTGTCTTAAAAGCTGCTTTAGATAACTCAAAAGAAGGTCCCAGCAAGGAACCTGAAGTTTCAACCAACCCTGACAATTACAGGGTTATTGTAAGAATGCTAAAATGCTAAACATTTATTACTTTACGTGGAGAACTTCAATGTATTACCTTACTTCGATAGTGACCACCTTCCACTCTCCCTGAACCTGAAGCCTCCTAGTCGGCAGATACAGCCCGGAACTCTGTTTACCCCTGATATTTCTTCAGCTGGCCAAGCAAGATGCTGGGTCAAATGGTCTTTACAGCTTGACCAAAAGCCCCCATATTGGTGCACGAAATTAAGTTGCTTATAGGACAACTTAGAAAGAGGAAGGCCCTGGGTGCTGACCTTTAAAAAGGTAAAGGTTCCCCCCGCACAGTTGTGCAGTTGTGTCCGATTCTAGGGGCCGGTGCTCATCTCCGTTTGTTAGCCGAAGAGCCAGCGTCGTCCGAAGACGCTTCCACGGTCATGTGGCCAGCATGACGCACGCGGAACGCTGTTACCTTCTCACCGAAGTGGTACCTATTCATCTACTTGCATTTGCATGCTTTCAAATTGCTAGGTTGGCAAGAGCTGGGGCGAGTGCGGGAGCTCACTCCGTCACGTGGGGCTAGGGATTCGAACCTCCGAACTTGTGATCTTCCGATCAACAAGCCTAGTGTCTTACCCGCTGAGCCACCATGCCTTATACCCTTATGCCCCCAGACCTTATATTCCCAGAATTATTAAAGAACAACATGGAGTGGTGGACTCCAATCTTAGCATCACTCTTTCCTTTCATTGATTCCACTGGACAGATACCTGAGGATTGCGGCGTGGCTATCATAGTCCCAATTTTCAAGAAGGGTAAGAGAGATGACCCTGCAAATTATAGGCCAATAAGCCTATTAAATATAATTAGTAAGCTCTACGCCAAACACCTATATGAAAAATTAAAGGTCTGGCTGGATCAGGAAAACCTGATAGCTGATGAGCAGGCAGGGTTTAGAGAAGGTCGAGGCACTATTGAACAATATGTGATTTTACAGCATTTAATTGAAAAATATTAGTCGAATAAAATAACAGCACTGTATGCTGCCTTCATAGACCTGAAGGCAGCCTTTGATTCGGTTTCTAGAAACACACTCTGGGAGAAGCTGGAAGCAACATCAATTGATCGTAGTCTTCTCCATCTAATTCGTGCCCTACATACAAATACAACCCTTAAGATTAAGTGCAATAGGCAAGGGGCTCTCTCGAAGCTGATAACAGTCCAAAAGGGGGTGAAACAGGGATGTATTTTGGCTCCCCTACTTTTTAACTTCTGTATCAATAATTTGGTGAACTGCTTAAACAAGCCAGAATTCCCCCCTCCCAAATAGGAGATCACAGAATTGCTACACTACTATACGCAGATGATGCTGTAGTCCTATCTAGAACCCCCATAGGACTCAAAAGAGCTCTGAAATCCTTGGCTCATTATTGTGATAGTGAGAAGCTGGAAATAAACTATGAGAAAACCAAGATAATGGCATTCGCAAAAAGACCGAAATGTAACTCATGAAATATCTGTGAACACAAAATAGAGCAAGCAACCAGTTTTAAGTACCTAGATATAGTTATTCATACTACAGGTTCGAGGAAAGCTCACTGCGAGTATGCTGCAGCCAATGGACAACAATTGGCCAATGCTATTCTAAAATTCTTCCGATATAAGGGGGGATTGTATGTTCCAGTGGCACTTAAACTCTTTCGGGCCAAGTCATTAGCCCAACTCCTTTACGAGACTTTGGTTGGCCACTCCTCTTCATGCTTTACATCACTGGAAAAACTACAAGCCAAATTTATCAGTGTTACTTCAGATGCCTAGATACATGTCAAACGCACATCTACTGTTAGAGTTCTTGTGTTGCCTTGGCGAATTATTCCTGTACAAAGCAAAGCGTTCTCATGGTGACGTGAAGTGCAGGTGCCAGATAACATTAGTCACGTGTGTATTGTTATGGCTAGCAATGGATCTTCCCATGGGAACAAATCCTCCTGATTTCCTTCTGTGGGAAGCCTTACCCAGGCCCCCTGAGCAAGGAGGGGGGGAACTCAGTGCTTAGATATAGCAGGTCATGCTATGTGCTTTAGGCCTAATGCTTTGGGCCTAGTGTATGTCACAGCTAACATCCAGCCAATCAGAAAGCTAGAAGAACTGAATATACAACCATGCAAAATGGTGTTCTATGCTTCTTGATTTCTAGTGTCTTTTAGCCATGTAGTTCTTCACGTGTTCACTTCCCGTGGACTGGGCAGAGTGAGTTATGCCTGGCTTTGGGTATAGGCCATGGCAGGAACTCTGGCCCTGGGATCAATACACGGAACTCTGCCTATAAGTTTGTTTTGTTTTTCCTTTTACAATGATGTATCTTGTATATTCGACTTTTTCATTTTTGCGATAATGTACTGTATCTGCATTATTGCCTTATGCTACCAGTAAACACTGTTAGCCCTAACAAGCTGCATTCTTGTCTGTTTATTCTCAAGCCTCGGTTTTTCCCCTTTAAGCCAGCATACATCCCATCATCTACGACTCGAAACTGGCATGGTTAGGGTTGTGTCTAGAGTGTGTCTACCCTCTCTAATCCTTTGGATAAAGTTCAAACTATACCCTAAGGGCCTTGCACCTCTTATTTTTCAAGACAATTTTCAATCTTCATGGATCAAGGCCATCAATGCAAACCTTCTAAAGCTAGGATATTCACTAGCCACTCTTCTTGAGATGGATTATAACTGAGCAAAGCTAGAGTTAAAACAAAGGATAATGGATAGAGAGAGACAAGCAGACATAGGGAAGGTGCCATTTTTTCTGTCTCCTGCGCATAAAAAATATATTGTTTCTGCTGCCAGCTATCTTGAGCAACTTGAAATTCCCTTCCTTCAGAAAGCCTTTTCATTAGCTCACTGCCACGCTCTCCCTTCTGCAGTGTTGGAGGGAAAATATAAAAAAAATTCCATTGGCCACAAGACTTTGCCCATGCGACTCAGGGGAGGTCGAAACTATAGACCATGTCCTTTTGCACTGTGATTTTTACAAAAATATTTGTATTAAATTCATTACACCACTCATTATTAAACACCCTGGATGTACAGATTCTGAGTATATGCAATCGCTGCTTATAGACGAAACTTCTACAGTTACGGCGCAGGTAGCAAGGTTCTGCGCTGCAGCAATGAAGATTCGACACACCAAGAGAGGCCAATCTACATAATGTCTTGTATACAACAGTAAACTTTTATAATCTTACCTATATTTACAACATAGCCATAAAATAGTCTTTTATGTTTTATATCTCATATCTAATATACTCTTAAAATTTTATATTCTTAAATAGTTAAAATAGGCCACACCTTAGATTTTATACATTGAGGTAGAGAGATAATAAATGTATTTCAATTGATTTAATTGATTTTTAATATATATTTTACTTTCTTTCTTTCTTTCTTTCTTTCTTTCTTTCTTTCTTTCTTTATTTATTTATTTATTTATTTATTTATTATATAAATTTATATGACCGGCCATCTCCCCCAATGGGCGACTCTGGGCGGTTTACAATAAAAAGATTAAAATACAATATAAATAACATACGACATAATAAATATAAATATAAAATCCAGTCTGGTGAATTAATCTTAAACAATAAGGAGGGTATTATGATACTAACCACCCCCAGGAGGAGCTATTACCTTTTCCATCCCACGCTAGGCGGCAGAACCCTGTTTTCATATTTTTCCGGAAGGTCGGGAGGGAGGAAATCTGCTTCAACTCTGGGGGCAAGATATTCCAAAGGGCGGGTTCCACTGCAGAGAACGCCCACCTCCTGGACCCCGTTAGATGGAATTCTTTTATTGATGGGGTCCGTAGCAAGCCCTCTCTGCATGATCGGGTGGGGCGGGTTGATGTTATGGGGATAAGATGGTCCCTCAGGTATCCTGGTCCCATGCCATGTAGGGCTTTAAAGGTAATAACCAACACCTTGAATTGGACCCGGAAGCAAACTGGCACCCAGTGCAGCTCACGGAGCAAAGGTGTTATGTGTGCTGATCTTGGTACACCTAAGATTGCCCACGCAGCTGCATTCTGTACCAGCTGTAGCTTCAAGATATTCTACAAGGGTAGCCCCATGAAGAGCGCATTGCAATAGTCTATATGAGAGATGACAAGGGCATTAGTGACTGTTCAGAGGGCATTGTGGTCCAGGAATGGGTATAACTGGTGCACAAGCTGAAGGTGCACAAAGGCCCTCCTAGCCACGACTGCCACCTGCTCTTCGAGCAGGAGTCGTGAGTCCAGGAGGACCCCAAGTTCCACACCGGCTCTGAGTGGGGCAGTGCCACCCCATCCAGAACCAAGGATGACAACTTCCTGGATACCGAGGGGCCATCAATCCACAGCCAGTCTTGCCAGGGTTCAACTGAAGCCTGTTGTTCCCCATCCAGGCCCCTACAGCCCCCAGGCACTAAGATAGGGCAGTGACCGCATCACTTACTTCACCTGGGATGGAGATATACAATTGAGTATCATCAGCATATTGATGATACCTCATCCCATGGTGATGGATGATCTCACCCAGCAGTTTCATGTAGATGTTAAATAGGAGAGGAGAGAGAACCAAACCCTGCGGCACCCCACATAAGAAGGGTCGTGGATCGGATCTCTCCTCTCCTATCACCACCGACTAGAAGCAGCCTCAGAGAAAGGAGGTGAACCAGCACAAAACTACACCACCCACCCCCAATTCCCTAAGCTGCCCCAAAAGGATACCATGGTTGATGGTATTGAAAGCCACTGAGAGAGCCAGGATGGATGCACTGCCTCCATCCCGCTCCCACCAGAGATCATCCATAAGTGTGACCAATGCAGTCTCCATCCCATATCCTGGCCTGAAACCTGACTGAAAGGGGTCTAGATAATCCGCTTCATCCAGAATCCTCTGAAGTTGCAACGCCACCACTTTCTCAACCACCTTTCCCTAAGGAAGGTGGGAGACAGGACGAAAATTATCCAAGATGGTATATGTTGTTAATACTCCAAGCATGACTATGTTTACCTCACAAAATAACACCATTGTACTGGTCTATGACTGCAATAAAGTGAAAAGTGGTCCATTGCCAGAGGAACATAATCAGGCATCATTGTGGTTTTTTTTTAAAAAAAAAAAAAGAATATGGAAAATGTGTTCATACAGTCACCAGGAATCAAAGTAGACTTGAGGGAGACTAATGTTTATGTGAATAGACAAGTGCCCAAGAATTGAATATTATGCAGATGTAGCTGGTATTGTGTGATGAAACACAGGGAATGGCACACCAAGTTCACTCACAGAAAGAATTATCTACCAAAGCATTTGACGTGGAGCTACCAACCAGGGTAACAAGGAATAGTATCAGCAAATTTGTTATCACTGTGCAGAATAAGAACCTGTGGATCAACCAAAGGAGGGAAAATAATCAAGAAATGCCAATACAGCAGACCATTCTGGAATGAGAAAAAGGGAGAAGAAATCAAATGGTGACATCCAGGATAATAATGAATGTAGTAGAACCTCTGGAGATGCCATTATACTGAAGCAAAGCAGACACTGCTTCACCTTTCCTGGACCCTGCTATAACAAAGTGCCACCTGAATCTTTTAAACTAATATCCAGAAGGTAGTTTGGGAAAAAATAGGGATGGGTCTCATAGGCTTTCTTTCGGTATAGCTAAAAAAGAGAATTCTTGATGATATACAATTTCTGAAATGATATAGAATGTATAGTGTAAATGATGTAAATCACTGGTTCTCAATGATTCAATTTCTGTTTAACAATATTTGTGGATTTTGTTGTATTCATCAGTTATGATAAGTTCTAAGGACTCAATTAAACTTTCAGTGACTTACTGTGTTTCATCAAGGCTACCTTTGAATCTACCTGTGGTGATTGA
Organism: Charina bottae; assembly: GCA_023362775.1. Classification (NCBI taxonomy): domain Eukaryota; kingdom Metazoa; phylum Chordata; class Lepidosauria; order Squamata; family Charinaidae; genus Charina; species Charina bottae. The sequence goes on along the minus strand of JALMGJ010000029.1, from coordinate 4,322,294 downwards.
ACTACTGGTCAGGATCCACTGGTGTAAATTATACTTGGAAAATAATCATCTAATAATGATCAATTTAGAATTAGAGATTCATTCAGGAGAATGTTAGCAGTGGACTGCATGATCTAATTGCATGAAGCATTTTTCTTTCTTTTTTATTGCATACACTTGCCACTTACATATTTCTTTTCAATACGTAAAAAACATATTGTGAGTCTCTTGTCCCCCAGCCATTGATATTGTTTCAATCCATTAATTAAGTATCATATCTAGAGCTAAAAACTTAGTCCTAGATAATCATCCATAACTTTTACCAAGCACATAAATAATGATGTTCAGCAATTGTTGAACTGAAATGAATTAATTCATACTTTTAGGCTAATACTTATCCTCCAGACTCACCATTTCCCTGAATTTTGCCATGCAATGCTATTCAAATGTTACGTTCCCCCTCACCCACCCCAAATATATAAAACTGAATATTAGGGAAAGGTTTAAACAAAAATGTGTGTACCAGGTAAAGTTGTGCACATCATGAAAAGTCATGCTTTTTTTAAAAAAAGTACAGAATATGAAGAAAGATGATGCAAATGTTGGATATCATTTTGTACATTCCTATAACTTAATACTGCTTAGAGATTCTGTTCCAAAACTAGCAAACCCCTTAAGAGAACTATTTATTTGTTTATTCTTTCAATTTCTATCAACGCCCCATCTCCCCTGAAGGGGACTCTATCTATCTTGGTGTGCACATATTATATTGCCTAGGTACTGCGTAATACTTTCCCTGGGATGGCCGAAATTGCTTCTGCAACAAGTGGGTAGTGTAGAACATGTTCAACCTCGTACAGTTTATATCATCCTAACATCTTTGGGTGGCTTCCTGCCTAATTCACCCAATTCTCCATCAGCAAGTAACAAGTTGTCAAACATAATTAAAAATGCATGTTGATACACAAGTGTACACAAGTGTGGGATTTGGAATTAACCCAAAAGGAGTTGTGCAATACCTATTTTTGAAAATAGTATGAGAAACATGTTAACTCAACAGGGACACCATCATGTTTGATAATAATTTTGACATGATTATATTATGAATTAACTACAGACATGCATTTTTACTTGAGTCTGAGATGAGGAATTATAGGCTGTATTTAATACATATCAACCCACAGAGCAATGGGACTGATGAGCAAACATGTACAGGATTATTTATTTATCTATTACAAGTGTTTTTGTGCTGTTCAGAAACCAATCTAAGTGACCCACAGCCAGGAGGGTCCCTAGCCTAGGGTGTCAAAGCTTAAGGACTGCCAACTCTGCCCCTCCTCTCAAATCATTCTAAAAATGTAAATCTTTGCATTGGTGGGAAGTGGCACCATCAGTCAATGTTGTCTACGAGCACCATATATCCACGAGGCAGTACTGCCTACAGCAGAAATATCTTCAACATACAAATATAACATAAAGCACCAATAAATAATACCTTAATAATTTAATTCCATCTCATACCAATCAGTACTATAATTTAGAAAATATATCTGAAAAAGAGAACTTTTTTTTCAGATTTGAGCTCAAATGAAGAATCGCTGAAGAAGTCCCATGAGATCTTTAAATGCTTTCTATACTACCAGAGGCATCCAAAAGACTCAGTGCTTTTGTCAAAACGACAAAACCCCAGAGTCCCTCCCTGAGGGGGAGATGGGCGGTCATAGAAATTTAATAAATAAAATAAAATAAATAAACAAACAAAAACCAGCATCGTGTCACAAGCTCCACCCCTTTTGAACATATGCATGATGTCACAATGCACATCCAAAAGGGGAGGAGCTTGCAGTGCATCAGTGTGATGCTGTTTTCATCATTTGTCCCTTTTCAGCTCCCTTCACAGATGCTCTGTACACTACCTATCCTAAGCATATTTTATTTCACCATTAACTTCAATTTTCTTGATAATCTAAGTAAAAGTAATCACCCTTGCTCATTTCCTGGTGACATTCTGCTTTCTTGGGACAGTACCAAAATGGCTGTCTTATCCTTATTTCATAATTTGTTTCCTTTTCAACCTTGAGATGCCCCCACAAATTGACATATAGTTTAAAATTAAAGAAAAGCCAAGCATAACTACACAGATAATGTTAAAAGTTTGGTTTCCATAGGGAAACCATAGACTAACACAGCTCTCAACTATACTACACTGACATTAATAAACTACACACAGATCTCCTCCTATAATTTTGTAGGGAGAGAGGTTCAGAATAGGATACCACCACAAAGCAGGTTCTGATTAACCAGGCATCTCTTGTTGGGGAATGCAAAGTATAGAGATCCCAGATCTCACTGCCAAAATACAGATGACCATTGATAGCAGCAAAGAGAACAGAAATATGCAGCAAGGTCCAAGTATATTTTAAAAGATGAACAAATTTATGTGGCCTTTAAGATGTTGTTGTTGTTTATTCATTCAGTTGCTTCCAATTCTTCATGACTTTATAGACCAGCCCACGCCAGAGCTTCCTGTCGGCCATCACCATCCCCAGCTCCCCCATGGTTGAGTCTGTCACCTCCAGAATATCATCCATCCATCTTGCCCTTGGTCAGCCCCTCTTCCTTTGGCCTTCCACTTTCCCTAGCATCAGCTTCTTCTCCAGGGTATCCTGTCTTCTCATTATGTGGCCAAAGTACTTCAGTTTTGCCTTTAATATCATTCCCTCAAGTGAGCAGTCTGGCTTGATTTCCTGGAGTATGGACTGGTTTGATCTTCTTGCAGTCCAAGGCACTCTCAGAATTTTCCTCCAACACCACAGTTCAAAAGCATCTATCTTCCTTCGCTCAGCCTTCCTTATGGTCCAGCTCTCACAGCCATAGGTTACTACAGGGAATACCATTGCTTTAACTATGTGGACGTTTGTTGTCAGTGTGATGTCTCTGCTCTTAACTATTTTATCAAGATTTGTCATTGCTCTCCTCCCAAGAAGTAGACGTCTTCTGATTTCCTGGCTGCAGTCAGCGTCTGCAGTAATCTTTGCACCTAGAAATACAAAGTCTGTCACTGCCTCCACTTTTTCTCCCTCTATTTGCCAGTTATCTGGTTAACTGGTTAAGTTAAGCTGGTTGCGATAATATTGGTTTTTTTTGAGGTTTAACTGCAACTCAGCCTTTGCATTTTCTTCTTTCACCTTCATCATAAGACTCCGCCCCCGCTGCCACTTCCGGGTTGTGTGGCGACACACCAGACTGTGTGTTGCGACACACTAAAGTGTCACGACACACAGTTTGGAAAGCTGTGCCCTAAACAGTTAGGCTTTTATGCATGTTATAACTCAAAAAGTTCAAACCGAATCATTGGCTTTTGAATGGATTCACCTCAGACCCAGACTAATTCTCAAACTTCTAGCAGAAATGCTGAAGTCTCTATAAACTGTGTATCTTAAAGGCCAGGGTCATACTGTATATTGCCGTGATTAATCTAACAGGATGCAATGGTCATATAACACATGCTCTGACAACATTGTAGAACTGTACACAATGTCACATGGAAGTCACAAGTAATTTGAATTTTTCAAAAGCCTTCATAATTTTTCTCTCATAAGTTTTGAATGCACCACATGACGTTCAATATTTATAAAATTAGGTTCCACAATTTTTTAATCCCATTCTATTTAAAATATATTTTGTGTTCAATAGGCACTCACTAGCAGTCCAACTTTTCTCCTTGTTTCTCAGGAATCTGGTTTTTGCTGCCCATCTTCACTTTTTATTGATAGGAACTCCAGATCCCAAACAACTGATGTTTTAAATGCAATTCCAAGTTTATCAGGCACAATAAGAAAGAATGGATGAAACGAAGGAGCAATTCTCCTTTGGTTTTGAAGAGCAAACATTTCAAAACTCAATATGGTCCTTTAATAAAATGATTTCACACCATAATGGACATTCAGCTGTAACTGATACAGCCCAGGCATCTTCCAAATCTAGTTTTATTTGAAATGTTGCAAAACCTACTTGGAATCTTTATTGTGAAGACAAACAATCCTCTTCTGGCAAATTGAATTGGCTTATTAAATTTTCTTTTCCATCTGCTTTTCTTCATTTGCTTTAAAGAAAAGAAGATTGTACTATTAGATACTGGTCAATTATAACATTAGGTATGTTTCTAGGTAATTAGAATTCATGGTAAATATTTTCTAATTCCTGAGTTACAGCAATGTATTTCCTCAAGGACAGAACGTCTATGTAAGAATTTTGGCCTGATGCAGATGAAAAACATATTTCTGAATTTTTCAAATGTATCAGCTTTTTTCCCCCATAGCCAAATTAGGCTATCCAAATTTGTAATGAGAAAGTATGAATTAAAGCAACAACCGCAGATTAACATTTTAACCATGCACTTTGTATGACTTGAATTTGAGTGAAAGGTTTCTAGGCAGAATAACTATGTTAAAACAAACAAACAAAAACAAAAAAGAATGCCACAATGTCAAGGGGAAAAATGGGATGTGATAGAATCTTAATCCCATAATACAGAGTTATCCAATAAAAGTGAATTCAGAAGACTATGGGAAAATAAATCCAATGCAATACTTCTTATAGTTCATGGTTAAAGTCTAGAATTTTATAATAATGTAAATACCTTTAAAATATTAGATGATGATGATGGTGATGATGGTGATGATGATGATGCCTTTCTACCCACTCTAGGCAGATAGATGCTTTCAGATCCAGAAACCATGTGGCAATTTCAGGTTTTGCATGTGGGCTACATTTATTTCCCTTTTAAAACACTGATTATTCCATATATTGGGGGTATAGCCAAGAATATCATATGTATATTTAGCACAAAGCATTTGCTCCAAAATCTTATCAGCAATCCTATTGATGTCAGCCCAAAACATGACAATAAGAGGACAAGAACAAATCACATGAGTTAAGTCCTGAGTTTTACTATTGATTTTATAAACTAGCCTTTCCTAACCACCTTCATCAATGGGTATGTTGGCTGGGGAATTCTAGGGGTTGTAGTCCCCATATCTGAAGTCTACCAAGGTTGGGGAAGACTGAAATAAAGTATCTGAGAAGGCATATCTGATACAACATAACCCTTCTGAGCATTGATAAGTGTGTGAAAGATTATACAGTATATTTCAACATGACATTGTTATGACTGTAGGGAGGGAAAGAAGATGCTTATATGCCCTCTTTCAGATGGAATTGAAATGTTGAACAGAACATAGGTGTGGGGTGGCAGGGGGGAAATACCTCCATGGGCTACAGAAGGAATGGAATAATAATATCAGTAACATCATGAATTTCAAAGAAAAAACACGGCTGTTCATCGTTTGGGAATATTCCAAGGAAGGCAGTTGCAGTAGGGAAGGCTTTTGTATCATGTTCAATAGGTAGCCTTCTGCTGGCAGATCCAAAAAGGCATCTGGCACACCAGTATCCTCCTTCAGTTCCTCGAATTCACAATCACCAAGTAAGTGAAAAGCTTTTGTTTTTAAAGTAGCTGTGTAGCCCCTGAATTAAAAAAAGAAAAAGAAAGAAAGAAAGAAAGAAAAGAAAAGAAGAGAAGAAAAGAAAAGAAAAGGAACCAGAGGTTTGCTGGGGTAATGCTTTTATTGGGCCAAAGGATCTCTTATGAAAGCTACAAGCTTTGGGGATTCTTATAGCCCTTCTTCAGATAAAATAGCTAAAAGCTAGGAAGAAATGAGGGTGCAGGCGGAGGAAGGGTTGAGCCATGTCTGTGCCAAGTTGCATTTCAGCAGAATGTCAGAGAGAATTCCTCAGGCATGTTGTTGGGGACTTAGCTGATGCCCAATATTGCTTGGATAGCAACCAGGGCCTTTCATAAATGGTTGGGAAGAGGACAAGAACAACTGTTTTCAAGCCTTCCAATTTTGAAAATACAAATTACAGCTATTAAAATCCCAACTCTCTAAATGCTGGGGTACTGATGGCATTGAAATAAGAAACTGTCTATCCTTGTCAGTATACAGTGCTGTAAACTCTAATGGACATTAAAAAAATGGCAATCACTTTTGAGCTATTATTCCGAACTTCATCAGATTCATTAACTTATTTCTTAGCCAACCCGAATAAAGCAGATCAGTAATTTCTAGCAAAACTTGGGGGAAAAAATGATATGATTAGCTTGTTGAAAATCTGAACATTTGAAACAAAAGCAGATGTTTCCTTTTTTAAAAAAAAAAAATCACTAGGGCAATTTGTATCAGTTCAGTTTTAACAATTGGTACATTTGTAAACCCCAGCATGTATATCATTGCCAAAAGATCTAACAAAGAGGTTTCATTTTTATAAGCAACTGAGCTTATAAAACAGAAAACCATTTTTTTCTGCTTTAACTAAGGAGCATACCTGAGCACATTAATATAGAAATTAAGGCAGGATGTTCTTTACTCAGTCACTACACTGAATTTGAGCACCGTAAAATGCAGAACAGCATGTTAAATACCCACATTAGATGTGCATATGAGAAAGCAAAAGATAAGACATGAACTGACCTCATCAGTGTTAACATATTGGGCTATTGTATCATTAATCAATCAGGGGCACGATGGCTCAGTGGGTAGGAGATACCAGGCTTGTTGATCGGAAGATCGTAAGTTCGGAGGTTCGAATCCCTAGCCCCGCGTGACGGAGTGAGCTCCCGCACCAGCCCCAGCTCTTGCCAACCTAGCAATTCGAAAGCATGCAAATGCAAGTAGATGAATAGGTACCACTTCGGTGGGTAGGTAGCAGCATTCCATGCGTGTCATGCTGGCCACATGACCGTGGAAGTGTCTTCGGACAACGCTGGCTCTTCGGCTAACAAACGGAGATGAGCACCAGCCCCTAGAGTCGGACACGACTGTGCAGGGGAAACCTTTACCTTTACCTTTTTATCATTAATCAAGCAAAGCCTAAGATCGATTTTTGGTTTGAGTTATTTCCTAATACGCAGCATTGGAAAAAAGTAAACCCAATGCTCTGTGCATCAGTGCAAAGTAATGACCTCCATTTCTATCGGTAAGAGTTAATAACTTATGGTCAATGACAGCAACTTGGCTACTGCTCAGAAAAAGTAACAAAGCCAAATTCAACATGCAGAAGACCACAATTCCCCAAGTCAGCCTCTCTTAAGGAATCAAAGGTATAGAGGTTCCCAATGAGGCAGATAGAAGGAAACGGTATATCCTACACTATTGAAAAATAAACATAAACTCTTAGCAGTAGCTACTGTAGGGTTTTAACAGAATGGGTCAGCATTTTTTTAAAGCACTTCTAAAAATCATCACCCGCTTATTGTAGTCCCAGTGATCTCTCTTTCTCCTTTTCCTTTTCTTGTGCAAACAGCAATACAATTGTAGTGTATGGGATAGACTTTCTACCTTCCTTTTTTAAACGTCAGATTGAGTGAACTGCCAAGTGTTGAGAATTTGTTCTTCAGCTTAACCATCCTCCGAAAAAGTAAAGAAACAAAACAAAAAACAAAGCCATCATCTGAACATGTGTCATTACACCACATATACCTCCTAGTTGGTTCTATGTAGGTAACAGTATGTTGGCTTGCAAGGTGTTCTCCAGATTATAGGGAATTTAGCTTGCACAGGATAGCAAGAACATGTTTGGGTTAAAGCTGGACTCTGGCTGTGCTTCTAGCATATTGTCCCCAATGGGCCAGAACTTAGTGAGACGCTCTTATTGTTAGCAGGACCATGAGTGCAGCCAAAGCTGGTATCCACCTTCTTTGTCTTAGTAAAAAGTATCATGTGAAAGCTGTGATGAACCAAAGGCATGATGTTCAGGGGAGGCCAATGTACATGGGTCCATCTGGTGGTGAACACAGCAGGAGGGAGACTATGATTTGGTTTATAAGAGGAGTAAATGGTAAAAAGTGTAAATTAGTGTATGAAATTAAATAAATAAAATGAATATATTATGTAACTGTGAAACTAAGTGAAAGGGAAAGACTTAATAGATCTGAATGGAGGTCAGATCCTAATGGAATGGAGTTGATGAATACATGCAAAGAAGTAAAATATAGGTTTAATTTTTAAACAAAGGGCTAATCTGTATGCCAAGAAGTATGAAGAATAATGAAAACCGGATTGTAACTTTGTGCCGCTTAGTCCATCTGCAGATGCCGTTGAGAAATCCTTAGTTTTGTAATAATTGCATATTATGCTTCAGCGAAAAATAAGAATGAAAGAACTAGGGATAGGTCTGGAGAAAATTTTACAATATTCTGAATGAATGGGATCTAAGGGAAGGTCAATGAATGGAAGAGTAGGAAAGAGATGAGAAAATAGTAAAGTAAAGGTAAAGGTTTCCCCTGCACAGTCATGTCCAACTCTAGGTTGTGGTGTTCATTTCCGTTTCTTAGCCGAAGAGCCAGCGTTGTCCGAAGATGCTTCCACGGTCACGTGGCCAGCATGACAAGCACAGAATACTGTTACCTACCCACCGAAGTGGGATTTATCTACTTTTTTATTTTATTATTATTTATTTTTCAAATTTATTCCCCGCCCATCTCCCATGCAAGGGACTCTGGCCGGGTTACAACAAATACAATTTAAAAAACTATACAAAAATATCTAAAACACATGTCTATGAAGGTTCTCAGTCATCCAGGTGGAATTGTCTGTAGCTTGAATCATGTCAACTGGATTTCTATTTTCTCAGTGGAAATGTTTCGCTCCTTATCCAAGGAGCTTCTTCAGTCTGAGCAAAGTTAGTAAGGGAATCCTAAATAGGTTTCTAGGTAGCTGTGTGACCTTACACCTGGGGCTAGGTCATGGTTATATTGAGATGTTATTTTAAGTCCTTTTATCATCTAAAGGAGGATCGTTAAGATCACCATGCTGCTGTTGAGCTTGTGAAATGGTCTTAATCTTCCTAGGCACAGAAGACAAAGCAGGGAGGAAGATGGGGGAATCCTCCCTGCTTTGTTATCTGGGAGCCTCTGGCATCTCCCCAGATCTTGTCTCACGCTTGGAGTCCAACTTGGAATGAATCTGAGTGATTTTGTCCTGCAGATGCTCATACTTGCATTTGCATGCTTTCGAATTGCTAGGTTGGCAAGAGCTGGGGCGAGTGCGGGAGCTCACTCCATCACATGGGGCTAGGGTCTCGAACCGCTGAACATGCGACTTTCCAATTGACAAGCCTGGTGTCTTAACCGCTGAGCCATCGTGTCCCCCAAAAATAGCCCCCGCAAAAAAGTGATTGGTAAAGTGGTTAAGATGCTGGTTAAGATGCTGAGTCAGAGGCCATTAAGGCTGACACCTCAGCAGTTCGAATCCCAAGAGCACGAGCCGCATGCTGGAGTGAGCTCCCGGCAATTTGTCCCAGCTCCTGCCAACCTAGCAACCTAGCAGTTTGAAAGCATGCAAATGCAATTAGATAAATAGGTACCACTTCGGTGGGAAAAATCACAGGGACATGAAAGGAGCCTCCTTGGGCGTCCCCTGGGCAATGGTGATGTCACCAGCAAATCCTTTTAGTACAGAAGTGCCTTGGTGCTTCTGACACGGAAAAAAAAAGTGGATTTAACTGTTTATTATAAAAAATGGAAAGAAATAGTGAAGGATACACCTAAGTGAAAGATGAAAGGTTCTAAATAAAGGTTCTGTTTTTGATAGCATCAGGGGTGGAACTTGGGGAAAAATGGACATGGAGAAAAGGAAAGGAAAGGAAAGGAAAGGAAAGGAAAGGAAAGGAAAGGAAAGGAAAGGAAAGGAAAGGAAAGGAAAGGAAAGGAAAGGAAAGGAAAGGATAATGATTGCAGGAAGAGAACATACAAATCCTGCATGAAATAGTCTTAGCAGATAGGTCTATGAAGGTTCTCAGTCATCCAGGTGGAATTGTCTGTAGCTTGAATCATGTCAACTGGATTTCTATTTTCTTAGTGGAAACGTTTCGCTCCTTATCCAAGGAGCTTCTTCAGTCTGAGCAAAGTTGGTAAGGGAATCCTAAATATGTTCCTAGGTAGCTGTGTGACCTTACACCTGGGGCTAGGTCATGGTTATATTGAGATGTAATTTTTAAGTCCTTTTATCATCTAAAGGAGGGTCGTTAAAATCACCATGCTGCTGTTGAGCTTGTGAAATGGTCTTAATCTTCCTAGGCACAGAAGACAAAACGGGGAGGAAGATGGGGGAGAGTTTGTGCCTGAGGCCCCCACCTCTATTCAAGGAAGGATTTTCCAAGTTGGCATAAATGGATTCCTTGACCCCTCTCTCAAACCACCTATCTTCTCTGTCTAAAATGTGAACATTAATGTCCTCAAATGAGTGTCCTTTTTCTTTTAGATGAAGATAAACTGCTGACTCTATAACACCACAGGACCAGAGTCAGCAGTTTATCTTCATCTAAAAGAAAAAGGACACTCATTTGAGGACATTAATGTTCACATTTTAGACAGAGAAGATAGGTGGTTTGAGAGAGGGGTCAAGGAATCCATTTATGCCAACTTGGAAAATCCTTCCTTGAATAGAGGTGGGGGCCTCAGGCACAAACTCTCCCCCATCTTCCTCCCCGTTTTGTCTTCTGTGCCTAGGAAGATTAAGACCATTTCACAAGCTCAACAGCAGCATGGTGATTTTAACGACCCTCCTTTAGATGATAAAAGGACTTAAAAATTACATCTCAATATAACCATGACCTAGCCCCAGGTGTAAGGTCACACAGCTACCTAGGAAGATATTTAGGATTCCCTTACCAACTTTGCTCAGACTGAAGAAGCTCCTTGGATAAGGAGCGAAACGTTTCCACTAAGAAAATAGAAATCCAGTTGACATGATTCAAGCTACAGATCTTAGCAGATAGATTAATCTCCCAAGAGAATGAATAGCAAGCAGGCATAAGGAAAGAGGATGTGGAAAGTCTTTGGAAGTGAAAAGAATCCTGTTCCAAAGTGCCAGAGATCAGTGTGAAGTTAAGCTAATGGGAAGTCTGAAGGAGGACACTTGGTGGCCTGAGGAAGTGAAAAAGGCCATGGATTAAGGGGGGCAAAATACATATAAGAGAATGACTGCTTCAAAAATGAGGATGAGGGAAAAATACTGTTTCATGAGGAAGCATTAGGTCAGAGAATAAAGTCAAATGTTTATTACAGTCACAGACCATCATATAAAGTCAAAGAGAGCAAAGCATGGTTAAGATAGAAGAGGCAGAAAAATGCAGTGGCTTTGTTAGAAATAAAACAGTTACTTTGAACATTGGTGAAGGATGTGTGGTTATGACCACACAATCAAAATCCTGTCCCTTTAAATTGACACAGACCCAAAAGAGGCAGGCCTTCAATTGCGTTCAACCATCTTCTGGACTTTCCTGACACTCCCAAGCCCCAGAGATGCCCCTACATGCTTTAAAAATGAATCAGAAGAAGGGTTACCCATTTGGGGGATTAAGCAGAACCCTGAAAATGTTGGGCTACTTTAATGAATAGCAGAGCTCTGTTCATGCAAGATCCAAAAAATTTCCTTTAAATAGTTTCCAAAGCATGCATAGCCATAATAAACACTAGTTTTAAGGAATAGGTGATCTTCCTCCAGTTCACCCTAAAAGGAATTTTATTAGTTAATGTGAATTTCCAAAAAAGCATCGCATATATCTGCCTCCCCAATCTTGGTTTGTCACTGTAGCAGCACAAGGGCAAAAAGAAAAATTACTTTGAGGGCAGGAAAAGTGGGAGGTACAGCACTTTAAAGATCATTTGATCAGTGTTCCTCAACCTTGAGGATGTAAGCTGTGTGGACTTCAACTCCCAGAATTCCCCAGCCAGCATGCTAGCTGGGGAATTCTGGGAGTTGAAGTCCACACAGCTTACACTTGTCAAGGTTGAGAAACACTGCATTAGATGATGATCTTTCACTGCCAAGGGCCAAGAGCATTTTTATATATGGCAAGGAAACAGCAGAAAAGATCTTCAAGGATGACCAAGGTTGAGGGGAGACATGAGAGCAATCTTCAGATAATTGAAGGGCTGTCACAGAGAAGAGGGTGTGGATTTATTTTCTGTAGTGCCCATGGGATATAGAGAGAGATCCAAACTCAAAATAAGGAAGGTTTTCCTGACTGTGAGAGCTATTCATATGGAACAGATTGCCTCCTGAAGTCTGGGTGCTCCATCACTGCAAGTTTTCAAACAAAGGTTGGACAGCCAGTTCTCTTCTTACGGTCTGAGGATTCCTGCCCTGGGCAGAGGGTTGGCTTAGAAGACCTCCAAGGTCCATTCTAACCCTATGATGCAGTGATTCTTCTTTTTTAAAAAAAATCTATACATAATTCTTGCAAGAACACTATCCAGTTTGGTCTAGTGGTTAAGGCAACCGGCTAGAAACCAGGAGCCTGAGAGTTCTAGTCCTGCCTTGGGCATGAAAGCCGGCTGGGTGACCTTGGGCCAGTCACTCTCTCTCAGCCCTAGGAAGGAGCCAATGGCAAAGCAGGAGACTGAGAGTTCTAGTCCTGCCTTGGGCATGAAAGCTGGCTGGGTGACCTTGGGCCAGTCACTCTCTCTCAGGCCTAGGAAGGAGCCAATGGCAAAGCAGGAGACTGAGAGTTCTAGTCCCGCCTTGGGCATGAAAGCCAGCTGTGTGACCTTGGGCCAGTCACTCTCTCTCAGCCCTAGGAAGGAGCCAATGGCAAAGCAGGAGACTGAGACTTCTAGTCCCGCCTTGGGCATGAAATCCGGCTGGGTGACCTTGGGCCAGTCACTCTCTCTCAGGCCTAGGAAGGAGCCAATGGCAAAGCAGGAGAATGAGAGTTCTAGTCCCGCCTTGGGCATGAAAGCCGGCTGGGTGACCTTGGGCCAGTCACTCTCTCTCAGCCCTAGGAAGGAGCCAATGGCAAAGCAGGGGACTGAGAGTTCTAGTCCCGCCTTAGGCCTGAAAGCCGGCTGGGTGACCTTGGGCCAGTCCCTGTCTCTCAGCCCTAGGAAGGAGCCAATGGCAAACCAGGACACTGAGAGTTCTAGTCCCACCTTAGGCATGAAAGCTGGCTGGGTGGCCTTGGGCCAGTCCTTGTCTCTCAGCCCTAGGAAGGAGCCAATGGCAAAACAGGAGACTGAGAGTTCTAGTCCCGCCTTGGGCATGAAAGCCGGCTGTGTGACCTTGGGCCAGTCACTCTCTCTCAGCCCTAGGAAGGAGCCAATGGCAAAGCAGGAGACAGAGAGTTCTAGTCCCGCCTTGGGCATGAAATCCGGCTGTGTGACCTTGGGCCAGTCACTCTCTCTCAGGCCTAGGAAGGAGCCAATGGCAAAGCAGGAGACTGAGAGTTCTAGTCCCACCTTAGGCATGAAAGCTGGCTGGGTGACCTTGGGCCAGTCCTTGTCTCTCAGCCCTAGGAAGGAGCCAATGGCAAAGCAGGAGACTGAGAGTTCTAGTCCCGCCTTGGGCATGAAATCCGGCTGTGTGACCTTGGGCCAGTCACTCTCTCTCAGTCCTAGGAAGGAGCCAATGGCAAAGCAGGAGACTGAGAGTTCTAGTCCCGCCTTGGGCATGAAAGCCGGCTGTGTGACCTTGGGCCAGTCACTCTCTCTCAGCCCTAGGAAGGAGCCAATGGCAAAGCAGGAGACTGAGAGTTCTAGTCCCGCCTTGGGCATGAAAGCCGGCTGGGTGACCTTGGGCCAGTCACTCTCTCTCAGGCCTAGGAAGGAGCCAATGGCAAAGCAGGAGACTGAGAGTTCTAGTCCCGCCTTAGGCCTGAAAGCCGGCTGGGTGACCTTGGGCCAGTCCCTGTCTCTCAGCCCTAGGAAGGAGCCAATGGCAAACCAGGACACTGAGAGTTCTAGTCCCGCCTTAGGCATGAAAGCTGGCTGGGTGACCTTGGGCCAGTCACTCTCTCTCAGCCCAACTCACCTCACAGGGTTGTTGTTGTGGGGAAAACAGGAGGAAGAAGGCGTATTAGGTATGTTCGCCGCCTTGAGTCATTTATAAAAATAATGAAGGCGGGTTAAAAATTAAATAAATAAATAATAAATAAATATTTCTCATTTGGATCATAACATTGGATGAAAGAAGGTAATGTGCATATTT